>VRVR01000005.1:0-13796 GCA_009859145.1 Andalucia godoyi
CCGTCCAAACAATTTCATTTGCAACGGTAGGAGTGGAGAAGTGTTGCTTCGGGATTGACGGAGGCGTGAATGCCATTTCGCTTCCCGTTCTACGCCTTCTCCGTAGACGTAGCCTTTTTAAAGAACCCCGCAAAATATGACGATTTTCTTGAAGAGAACGAGGAGGTCTGAATGGATGGCTTTCGATACAGAATAGACTGCGAATGTGACTGAGGAGGCCGTGAAGCAGGCACACAAACACCCGCAATGCTTTCAGAAGCCTGACGCCGCAGTTGCTTGCGCACAACGTATCCCCTCCAAAAAGCCTGAATTCGTAATGCCATTAGACGACGTCTGGCCAACAAGAGCGGCCCGAAGAGCTGCCGCTGAATAACGACCGCTGATATCCATCTTTGATGGAAAAATGACCGGCGGCAACAATGGCGCCACCACCGTTGGACCTGCAGTGCGCTTGAGTGTCTGACACCAATGTTCCTTCTGCACACGATGGATTTCCACACAGATTGAATTCGTGTAATACGACTCACGTCGAATGCAATAGAAGGGCAATGGCGAACGAAGCGAGACAATACATGCGACGCCACGTTTGCCCTCGAGGATTCCTTGATTTGGCTCACAACCCTGCGCTGGACAATAACATGCAGGAACAGCTTGCAGAAGCGAGACAGTCGACAGAGGGTGAGTTTTCGTCGGACAAATTGTTGAATGAGCAGTGCGGCTTCTCTGCTTCGATTATTGAAAAGCAGCTGCCTGTACATGCGGAACATCGACTGAAATCGTGATAAGCGCGCATGAAGTCTTTCCAAATCTAATTGCGACAACCGAGACAAAATAACCTTTTGGACATCGGTTGCCTGATCCCATCTTTTCACAATGCTTCTCGTTGCGGATCCCTTCATGACTCTTTGGATGGTTCGAATATTCTTGTCTCGTCCCTCTTGCCGCACTCGGTGGCTACTGTTCCAAAAGAACTTCTGAAGACGGAGCGCAATAGCGATGAGACGCACAAACTGGCGACGCCGCACGTACATGCGCCAAGTAGCAGCAATCCGTGTAGATGCATTCACAGCTCGGCGGAATCTGCGTTTTTGGAAAAACATCAGCAGCACACGACGGACGGTGGATTGCAGTTCATATTTGCGACGACGTCGAATGTCCGCGAAGCGCTTCCGCAGCCATTTTTGTACAACGCTTGCGGCAGCTTCGTGGGAATGCAGAATTTGACGGCACGCCATGCCTCGAACTATGGGCGACAGCAGGCTGCTGAGACGCTTCAATGCAAACATTCTTTTCAGCCCGTGCTGAAGCAGCATCGCGGATTGGATGAGACAAATGATCCGACAGTACCGCGAGAAGGACGGCACAAGAAATCTTCGGATAGAGGATTGCAACACAAGACGAGCGGCGAGTTCAGACGACATCTTTCGATGATGGCTTCGCATTTTGACTGCTACTCCAAGGGTCTTTGCGGCCACACTTCGACGAAGAGCACTCGAATGCGACAAGAAACTTTGAGCTTTAACGGCGATCGCAGACGATGCAATTTGGATTCGCCGAATCCGACGAAAAGCAAGTGTCTTCCTCCAGCTCAGTTGAATGACAGCGGCACATCGATGACACCTCGCCATTTTCAGACGGACTATCTTCGATCGCCAGACAACTCCAATTTTTGCGATCAACCTGCGAAACCTTCGGAAGTTTCGAAGCATTAACCAGCCCCGGCCACATTGTTGCACTCTCTTCCACAAATACGACACCCGCGCTTGTCGGTGACGAAATTTCGAGCACGGCTGGATCTTGGATAGGCCGAGTTGAACTGCGGAGAACTGTCGGCGATCAAGAATTTGTCTCCAACGTCGCTGAAGGACGGCGGCAGCGGCAGAGCGCTTTATGGTCCGTAGCCAGTCCATTCGCTGACGAATCAAACGCTGGAGGATAAGAACGGACGAGCGAAGCCGTGTGAGCCGCTGACGACAAAGGAAGCCCCGGAACCATGTCTGCAGGCGAAGTGCAGATCGCATCATCATTTGGCGATGCAATCTCATTAAGAAGCCACGCGACCTTTGCTGAAGGATTATGGATGCGGCATGCATTCGACAATTGAGAGTGATTTGGTGGACAAGCTTCGATTGGATATCCGCCAAACGGATCATGTTTCGCCGATTAAATGCGACTCGACAGTCTCTCCGACAGCAGTACATGCTCTGTATTTGTCGAGCGGCTACCATCTGGCGATCACGCAGCCGACGTGCTGAAAATACCCGAAAAGCGCGCTGCAACGGCTCAGACCGCTCCCGCTCCCAACGGAGATGCAATCTCGCATATCTGCCACGACACACACGAGAAATCAGACGACTTGCTCGAAGTATTCGTTGTGCATAATGAGCATGTACCCATCGTCTGATCTCGCATTGAACCCTCTGGACACGAGCCACAAATTGCCGGTACGCACATTTAGCAAGACGTCCTCGCACATTCGTCTGAAACGCGATGCAGTTCTGCAGCAGTCGCAGATACATTCTGCTGCATAAAACTTTGCGAAACACAGACTGAATCTTTGTCGCAAGCTGCGATCGCAGGCCTGTCAAAAACATAGCACGGTGACTTCTGTACATTTGCTGAATGAGAATCGCAGACAATTTTTGGCTCCGCAGCCTCTGACGTTCCTGCATGCTCCTCCACAGCCGCTGGATGCGCACCGCAGCATGAAAAGATCGCAACAGTTTTCTGAACACGATTCTCTTACGAATGTGCGCTCGAAGAGTGTCAAATGCTCGGACAATCTTCTTCCAAAATCGTCGAGCAAGGAAGCGTGACACAATTCTTCGCAGAAGACGTTGGAACTGTGCCATGCGATTTCGCTTCAGTCTGTAGATCGCGCATCGAACGAATGACAATACATGCTGGGAGGCAGTGTATCTCAAACACTGTACACTCTGAGAAACCATTCTCATTCCCATCTTCTGCAGCAAGCAGGCAGACCTTTGCAACTTTCTGACAACCACCTGCGAATGGTGGCGTCTCCAAGCTCGCTGCAAATGGATCGCCATTTGGGTATCCCTATGCAGGTGAAGACGAGAAATGTGTGTGCGGCACACTCGAATGAGCAGCTTCATGACTCGACGATTGTGGCGGAAGATTCGTAGACACCTCTTGCATCGAACCCATTGTTGGAGTTTGACGCATGCTGCGCGCTGTCTTTGGAACCGAAGCCAATGCACAGATCTTCTCCACAGCGATTGGGCCAAAATAACAGAAGCGCGTGTTTGCAAAAATTTCCTCCGAAGCAGACAGGACAGCCAGGTGTTTTGAATACGAGATGCACACAGATTCATCTGCTTCTTCTTGGATAGTGCAAGCAAATGTCTCCACCAGAATTGAATTCTGCGACAAGCTAAATCCGTGGACTGCACACGGAGAACTAGCCGGAATCGTCGCTGTATTGACAGAACAATTCGTCGCAGACGCAAAAATGAGTTGCGAAACTTGCAGGATTTCCAACGCAAAATAACGCGCTTCAGTAAATCGCGAATGCGCTGATGAGAGGAAATCAAGCGGTTAGCAGCAACAAACTGTTGAATTCTAGAGGCGGCTTCCAGACGCTTAGACAACCCCACATTTGCTGAAAACCCGCGGTACACTCGTTGAATTGTCAGAGCTGCGCGTTGCTCTCGAAGCTGCCGTTGCTGCTGCAAGAAGCTCAATGTTCTTCTTGAAATTTTGATTTGGCTGCGTATAATCACATCTACTCTGCGTCGTGCTAAATGCCCCGTAGCAAGAGCGGAGAGACGAAGGAATCCAACTCTTGCCTCGTCCGCAAATTCCTTCGCACGAACCTGCCGAATACACGAGCATATCGTCGTGCACGCGTCTTTCATCTGCAGGTAGGAACGTCTGGATAATCGCATGCGAACATGAGAGGAGACAAACGACGATAGACAACGCAAAAACAAAATGCGACGCAAGCATGCAGCTCTCCGGAACAAGGCTTGGATTCTACAAACGAGACGCACGGTTTCTGCAAGAACTCGTCGGGTTATGCACGATCGGATGAAGCTGCACATCAGGGCAGCACTGGCACGCCTGCAATTTGCGAGACGTCGGTCACTCCATGATCGGCAGATGCGTTGAACATTTGTCGCAGACAACTTCAATGCGAATAAATACCGCTGCAGGGCTTTGCGACGAACGTAAGATCGGAGACAGCGTGCACCGAATTGTCTTTGGAAATTGGCGATGCGTTGCAAAACACCACGGAAAATGGCCTGCAGATATCGAACGAGACGGAGGTCGTAGGGATACTGCCAACGACTTCGCAGCCATTTTTGGATGTCTAATCCACTCTGGCGCTGATGGAGAAACCTCCTCCTAGTTTGGAACAATTTCCAGAGAGACTGAATGACAACCGCAGCAGATCTCCGAACGCTTTCCTTCCAAATGAACAATGCCAAACGCACACGGTACCCACGAAAAACGCGTTGGATGAATACTGCTGATTCCAGTCGTCTCTTCTCGTCTCGATATTTTTGTACAAGCTGAACGGCAGACAGTCGCCTGTCATGATCCGCAGAGTACGACTTTGCCCGACTTAATTTTCGCAAAGTTGTCTTACCGTGACAAAATGGGTTTGCCATCGATCTTCTCACAAAATACCCACGGAGGTATCGTTGAATGCAGACGGCAGCGTCCCAACGTCTTCGATAAACACTAGGACGAAGTGCGGAATCCGGTGCAAAATGGGGAATAAGGCGTCCAGAAGTCGACGACATGAGACGAAAAAGCGTTCCATCGCTCCCGGATGATTTCGGAGGACTCGGCAGCTGCTTCCGCTTTGCTTTTGCACCGGACGATCGGCCCAGAGACTTTTGCGGAGTAACAATATTCTCCAATTTGAGAGGAGTCGCTGCCTTGCGTGGAAGCACGGGCTGCGTAGAGGCGTTTCCCTTCTTTTTGAACAGCGGAGGCTGAAGAGCGTTGGAGACAAACGAGTCCAATGCGTCCGCAGAAGAGAACCGCACATTAGGAGTGAATGCATAAGTCGGTGCACGAATAAGATTTTGCAGGTCCTGCAAACACTGGTGAAGCCGAGTGTTAAGACCCGCAGCTTCCAAGCAGGATGCAAGTCCCAACAAATACACATCCTGAGAAACCAGAGACGAGCCCAAGAAAATGCCAGACTCGAAAGACAGCAGCGCAGCATCAAATTTCTTCTTTCGACGAAAATACATGGCCTGCAAATAGCATACAACTTTTCGAAAGGACTCCGCACTGGTCATCTCCTTGCAGTGCTTTCGAGACAGCACGAACGAAGCAGTTTCAAGACAAAATGCAACAGTCTTTTCGTCGGACAATGCAGAAGCTTTCGAGGTTCTTTCTGAGTTCAGGACGGAAGCGGAGCACCAGCAAGCAAGTCGAACACAGTGTTCCGCAAGTGATAGGTCGTAGTTCCAGTCCAGAACCTTCCGGTACTTCATCAAGGCGGCGGAATAGTCTCCGGAACTTTCAGAGCGACACCCATCCTCCTCAATCAACAGAAAGTCTACGGCAAGCTTTCTATCCGTACCTCTTGCAAGAAACAACGACGGCAGAGATCCGGACAGATTGCTGACAATCCGACCTGGGGGCTTTTCCAACTCCAACGGAACAGGTAAGATCGCCATCAACAACCAATCATGAACGCTGTGAAATCTATGGTGGGGGAAAAAACCGTAAAGCCTTCCTGAACCCTACGAGAAGCGACTTGCTTGCGAAATCTTACTTATTGTGTTTGGTTTGCACAATGACGATTGGGACTTCTGATGTGTGTATATGGTGTAGACCACTGGTGGATGGGTGCAATCAAGAGGCGGAATGGTGCTTTTCTTCTCAATCCCCTTCGTTTTCTTGTTGTCAAACCTTTCACCCATCCTCCAAAAAAAAAAAAAAAATATGATGCTGAAAAAAATCAAAAAGGAAACCGCAAAAGCATAGCATCAAATGAGTCGTTCAGCATCAAGCGCCAAGAAAAGACAGGGGGGAAGTGGGGGAAGTGGGAAAAAGCAAAAGGGTCCGCTGTGTCGGAGTGATCATCGCCAGCTCCGTGTTTTTTGTCTTTGTGCTGCTGTTGTTGACTGTTTCCGATGATTTCTGGCTGTGCAACGCAGGCGTCTTACAAGAGATCATACAGCTTGACTGAACCGAATGGAGCGTCTTCACTGGCAGATTCGATAGTGTCACGACCTTCGAAGCGAACGCGGCGCGAGCCGGCTATAGATCCCACTCCGTTGCTGCTGGAGCTTGATGATGTTGATGAAGCACTGGCGAGCACTTCCGAAGTGTCACTCGTCGCGGACCACATCCTAAGCACTTTTCCGGCCTCCAAGTTCCCAGCTGTGATTCCGTTTTTCCCTGTGCACTTCATTTATAACCATTTTGCGGATCGATCCGCTGCCGATGCAGAATTGCACCAGCTCTCGCAGTTGCAGTACGTCATCACGCGTCTTCCGTGCCTGCCCTGCGAAGACGTAGTGTTTCCGTTGGAATGTTGGAAGCAGCAGTTGGCTGCAAACCAACACGTTCCTGCAATGCTCAAAGAGGATGTTATGGCGTCGATCCGTAGCGGTCAGGTCGAGCGTCTTCATCTCGCAGACGTTGCAAAACGGCGAATCTTGCTCTCGCAAGGGTTTTATTCTGTTCCTGCGGAGAAGGAACTTGGAGTTGCAGACGAGTTCTTGCGTATTTCCATTCCAAATGCTGTGTCGGTAGCGACCGACTTGAGAAGGGCACGTAGGGCGTTGCTGGGGATTTTCAAGGGGAGAGCGGTGCCAGAAGTCCCCGTAAGCCACATTGTCGAAAGAATTTACTCCAAGCTTCCGCCTATTTGGGCTGTGTGGGATGCTATTGGGAAAAAGGTCTGTGAAGTTATCCACGCTCCTTCTGGGAAGCTGCTCGTTTGCGACAATCCATGACTATGTCAAGGTACTCTGCACGCGTGTGGTTTTGTGTTGACGCTTTGCGGACATTGCTCGTTGTGTTCCTTGTGCAGCAACGGCAGGAGTAGGAGTGATATCGGATTGAACAAGTAGTTGTTTTTCTTTTTCAATTATCATCACCACAGTACAAGGGTTAAAAAGAATATATAAAAGCCATAGAGAGTGGGCCTGTCAAATCATGTTCGAGGCATTCGAGGTCTTGGATCTGGAACCGGTAAGTGGTACTGTTTCAGAAAGCTCTTTGTTCTTCTTACCTGGAGTACTCGCAGATCTGGAGATAAATCCCTGCTCCGAAACTTCTCTTCCTACCGCCCACGTTGCCGCGGTAAATTGGACATTGGCTAAGAACCAAAATACGATTGCCAACAAGGCCGCAGCGAGCGAATCGGAAGAATTCCAATCGTAGTGAGCGCCATCCACTGCCAGCGCCGCCATGGGAGCGTAGAACGGAGCAATTCCCTTGAAATCGCTGACCGACGGTGCCGATGCAGAGTACGAGAACACTCCTGCGGCAAACAAGATCATGGACACCCACGCAAAAAAGACCCAAACGGCCTTGAGTGCGAACGGCGGAAGAGGCACCGAGGTGTACGCATCGTCTGTAGACATGCGCAAAAGGGAAAAGATGATCACAGGGCACACCAGCAAGATGGACAGCGCAGTTAAGACATAGAATGGCCGAGGTGATGATTCAATCAGCTTGTGGCAAAAGTCGGAAATCGCGGAATGCGACGACCCCAAGTTGGAGCAGGAGCGGACGAATGACGTCGAATAGACGAAAGGCGGAGTTGCACCGGGAACGATTGTTGCGCCGATTACTTTATATGATGACACCGAAACATCGACAACAGACATGAGAGTTGTCGATTGTGCCGTGCAGCTGTAGACAAACCACGATCCGCCGTTCAGGGCGAGAATCGCAAGAATAATCGCGCATGCGTACGTCATGAACGTCGACGCAAATGTGAACCGCTGCGCCTTGATGCAGCAAACCTTCACTATGTTTCCCCTCATCACAACGGGCTGCAGCGGCAAGTGGGACGGAGGGAGGAATATAACAGTATGCGCTGAGATGAGGCATAGTAAATATTATAATAATAAAAAAACCGCTGAGATGGACCACGGAAAAGCCAAGCCCAAAAAAAAGACTGGGTGTCGCTAGGAATTCCCGATCGGAGAAAAAAGGGTTCCAGCTTGATGCTTCATCCGCTCTCTGTTCCCCCCCCCCTCTTCTCGCCCCCAACACTGCACTCTGTTTCTTTCTCCTTTTGACTCTTCTCTTTTCTGATTTCAGCGAAACCTTTTTCATTCGACCGTACAACTACCGTTCAAGAGAATGCACACTGTCAACGTTACGGATGCTCTCCGAGCCAAAGAAGAGGCGTATGCCGTGCTTGCAGCAAACCCATCTGCAAAGGTCCTGCTGTACTTTTATGGAGGCCCCGATGCGGAAACTGGTGCGATCTCGTGGTGTGGCGACTGTGTGAAGACCAAGGCGCCTGTGGAGAACGCATTGGCATCTCTTTCTGAAGAGCAGTCCGCCAACCTGTACGTTTTGCACGTGTCTCTTGAGCGCCCGCTGTACAGAGACCGCGCTGCGTTTACGCCGCGTCGTGACGAGACCATTCATCTTGAGGCCATCCCGAACCTCATCCATGTTGCATCCACAGAGCCACGCGATGCAGAGGAGAGGCTTATTGAAGGAGAGCTTGCGGACCAGGAGAAGGTGCGCCAGTTCCTCATCAAGGTCGTTTCGGAATAAAGGCCTGCAAGGGATGGTGATGCGACGTCGTCTTTTTTTTTTTTTTTTGTGTGTGTGTACGTTCTTCAGTTGCTCTTTTGTGCTCTCTTGTAAAATTGACTGGATTTTCCCCACGCGCAAAACCCGTTGTTCTTGGACATTGCTACCCTTCTGCGCCAAGCTCGTGCGTCTGCAGGTTCATACAGTCCGTCGTACAGTCACACAGGAAGAGTGGGTGAGGAAAAAACAGCTGCAGTAAAAACTTGAAGTTTCAATCGACCACCCAAAAACCGACCAATTTGTGTGAGCCCTTTCTTTCCTTTTTCGCAGCGTTTGTCCAATCGCCTTGTTGTTTTTTGTTTTGTTTTGTTTCGTCTTTTTCCTCCTCCTCGGTTTGCCACATTTTGTTGACGAGGTTCGAGCTCACAGACATTCGCGCTTTTCCTAACAAATGGCATCCTCTTCGACCTCCAAGCACATCCGCTGGGATGAACACAATCTGGACGTCAATGAATCGGAAAAGGTGCCGCGGATGAAGATCGACGAGCCGAAGACTCCGTATGTCGTGTATGACACAAGCACAGATGAAGAAGTCCAAAAGGCTCTCGGCGAGTCTTCTGTTCCCGATGCACCGAAAGGACAAACAATTATTTCGCCTTCGGACTCGTCGGTCCTGATGATTTCCCCGCATGGCCACGCAGAACGCATGGAGGTCGATGTTGGTGAAAAGGTCGATCTCGATGCGGTGAGCTCAAAGCTAATGAGCTCAGATTCAAAACGAAGGAGAAGGCGCAGAGTCCGCATTTCGCCTCACAGTGGGGAAGAGAACGATGGCGGCCATGGTGAATGGGATACCACGTCATCGGAGGGCGATCTTGACGCAGATCGTATGGACGACGTCGACGGAGAGCCAGACAGCGAGATGGACCATGGCGCGTTTGTTGAAAAGCGCAAGAAACATTACAACGAGTTTGAAATGCTCAAACAGTGGAAACAGCAGCATGAACAGGACGACGACGAGGATGCCCTAACTCCAGCCTCCGCCCCAACTGCATCTGCATTTTGAGCAACATGATCTACGTGCACCGCAACGCCTTTCAGAGATTAAAGTACTTTCGGTACCAATCGTATATTGCCCCTTTTTTTCCTTTTTGCAAATTGCACACCCCTTCCCCCCCCCCCCCGCCGACAACAGCGTGCATCAACTTTTCTGCTGTTATACTTTCTGTCTGGCAGCAATCGATCGCCAAAACATGAATCATGATTGATCACCGGGCTAAGCTGTCATTGAGGGCTTGATTATGAAAAACACAAAACAGAAAATCATAGGAAAAAACAGGAAAAAGTTAAGAATGACAGAATTCTAGACTGGACTACGGTAAGAAAATCGTATTGTTTTGATGTTCAATGTTTGACATACAAAACGGTCAGCCGTTTTCGTCTGGTCTTTCTTCTGTTTGATCTCCGGAGCTGTGTTTCTTCTTTAATTATTTATTGCCGTAATAATTTGATTTTTTTTTAAATTATATTTTCAATTCTGGGGGGATATTCGCTTTGCATTTTCCTTTTCGTTTTCTTCGTCGTCGTCGCCGTCTCCGTCGTGGTTGTTGTTGACGTATGCTGAGGCCGGATTATGTCCCCCGGCCGGGCCCGGTTCCATCACGGACGCTTGGTGCGCGGCAACAGTTTGATTTCAGAGTTCTTCGAAGCAGGACGCCGACGGATCCGATCCCTCGACTACCAGTCCGGAAGTCTGCGCCGACGGTTCGGTGTTTGAATGCACAGACAGGGTCGCTGGTGAACCATCCTTCGCCGTACCGTTCACGCTCCCGTATTTTGGCATTGAATCCAAGACAGGCGGCGATGCATGCCCACCAAGAAAAAAAGATTGATCTTGACGGGTTCTTGCTGTTGGAAGCTTCTCATGCAGAAGATCCAGAGGATGCAACAGAGGCAGTGCTTAATAATCGAAAACTTCACGGAGCCATCACGGAAGATTTGTCATATTTTACAAAACTCCGGTACCTGGATGTTGGGGAAAATAACATGTCGTTCTCGGCGTTTGCGCCGCTTGCTGCTCTCGAGGAGCTGCACATGCACTGCAATGCTCTGCGCATCATAGATCCTTCTCCGGGCTCTTTTCAAAATCTCCAAACGCTGAATGTATCTTATAACCTTTTAACCTCCACATGCTTGGAGAGACTAACTTGCTTGCCAGCTCTTCGGTTTTTGGACCTTTCTTGCAATGATCTGCGTGACGAAGATTTTCCGCCAGATCTGTCTGGCCTGCGATTGCTCGAATGCCTTGCTCTTGAAAAGAACAATCTCTCCGCACATGAAGAGGTTTTCTCGTCTCTTGCGTCGATTCCGTGCCTTCGCGAACTGAATGTGAATTATAACCAGTTTAAACAGGTTCCGCGTCTGCAGTTCCCTTTCGAGCGGTTGGAAGTGCTATCGATCGCCAACAATCAAATATCGACATACGAGAGCCTGCTATCGTGCCTGGACTGTCCATCGATGAAAACAGTGATTGCGCATGGGAATCCAATCGACGTGTTCTCTGCAGACAAGCAAGCGTTGGTGGAAGACTTTGCGGACAACGGGATGTTGATCGTCTTTGAGTCAACAGACCTGCTCCCGAAAAAGCCGCCTGTTGGAGTATTCTACCAGGCAAACACAACCAAGCTTGCGCGCGTGCAGACGACCTTGCCATTTATCAAGCGACGAAACCCGCGAAGAAAGCAAGAGAAGGCACAAGTGCTGGAGATTCTGGATGATGATCAGATGGATTACGACAACCAAACTGAAGATGGAGACGAGTACGATCACACCAGTGGTGGGGCCGCAGACAGCAGCACGTTCTTCATTACAGGTGGAGGAAACGAAGGACACATCAAGGACGAAACTGGATCCGTGTTATCGATGTCTTCCGACGAAGCCGAAGCCAGTCTTCCGACCCAGGCGTTCAACAAAAAATCTACGGCCCATCAGCGAGCGAAAGTTACGCAGCCAAAATCCCATGGACTGCAATCCGCATTGCATGCGCTAAAGTATGCGCTGGAACATCCACCCACAGGATATGATTGAAAATTACTCGTAGCGGCATATGATGACAATGCCAATGTAAATAAGAAGGGGAGGAGAGAAAAGTTATTGAAGAGATACGGCATCGGTGAGCTGAATCAGTGGCAAGATACCGACAGCAGCAATGAACACAACCAGCAGCCCCACCAGCACGGTGGTTGCAGGTTGAATGATTCCCAGCATTGCCTTCACTCGAGCCACGTACTGTCGGGTAACAGCCTGGGAAACGTATCGCAACCCTTCCTGCACAACAGAGTGCTTCCTTGACACAAAACACGCTTGCAAATACGCAATCTCGTACGGAGAAAACACGTGCTTCTGCGTCAGAAGATACCCGAATACTTCTTCAGGAGTGCCTCCACTCCTTGCCTTTGCGGCCATGGATTCGAGCATCTGTTGCAGCACCACGTTTCCGGTCAAATTCACACACGACAGAATCAGCTTTGAAGAAACGTGGTCCTTGTCCAGAAGCGAGAGCATGTGCAGCACAGTGGCTTTGTCCCGCAGCAGCGCAAGATGCGAGAGTGGTGTATGAAGACGAAGATAATGCAACTTCAACCACGTCCTGAACGGCAGGTAGTGGCTCGATAGTGCTTGAGGAACCAGGTACAGAAGAGCAAGCCAGTAGTAATCCACTCGGTGGATCAGAGTGTGAATCAGGCGGAGAAACGGAGGTACGGCCAAGTTCAGTGCCTCGAACTGCTGGATGTTTCGAGGAAGGATGGTCGTGACAAGAACCACGATCGCCGCAATCGCCAAAAACATCATTAAAGCAGGATATGCAAGAGAAGAATAGAGCTCATTTCGAAGCCTGATGTCCTGGGCAAACCGCTGTGCTGCAAAAGACAGTACTTTATCGAAATCACCGATCGCTCGGCCAAGCACCAGGCAAGAGTAATACCACGCGGGGAGGAACACCTTCACTTTTGCAAGCATTGTTATGAAGGTTGCGTAATCGGCGCCACCCAGTGCAGATCGCGGGATCTTCAACTGTGACAAGAACGGGAGCAAATCAGAGGTCGCGCTGGAGGATCGCATCATGACGTCAAAGATGGACACTGTATTGGCGGTTGCCGGAGCCGAATTGACAAGAAACAAAATATTGTTGAAAGCCTGCAGTGATTCATCCGAGAGAGCCCCTTTACCATGGACCGATCTGACTATTTTCCAGAGAAACGACGATGACGACCGACTGTCGGCTATTTGGTCATGATCGATGCTGCTGCTGGCACCTGTCATGGACGGTGCCTGTCCCACAGACGGCACGTTCAGGTGTCGAACCAACCGATAGACACGCCTCAGATGGACAGATCCGCGTGACGCCATAGAATGGATTGTCATGTATCCCGCGGTCGCTTGATGCAATTCAAATTACGTGGACAATGGTGTGTGTTTCCACACCTTCAATCTGACTCCGTCTTCTCGGGCGTGTTTGGACAGGATGCCGATCCCCTTACCGTTGAATAATGACACGACATTGTCATATATACGGGAGGAAGTATACATAAACAGACACGGTCAATACTGACCGACACTAGCACGTTTTGTTTCACAGGGAATTCGTGTTTACGCACGCTCGGCCAAAATTCAGTCTGGTTTTTGGTTTCACTTTTTTGGTTTCACTTTTTATTCAAATGTGGGCGTAAGTGCGCTGGGATGACGCATTCGCCTACGCCTACGCCGCTCGATACAGGGCCTCCTAAGTCCCGGAGACCTACTAAGAGACCACGTGTCACTACGCCTGCCGTCTCTTCCTACTCTCGTATCTCCAGCTGCATCAATCGCGCTATAACTGAGGACACGAAAGCGCCTGCTGCTAGGGCCGTCAGAATCAAAATGCACCCTTCTCAGGAACAACGTGTCACGCTGAGAAAGTGGCTCACCGATTGATCGAGATTGGGAACGGAGCGCGGAACATTTATCTGAAGAACGCAGAGAGGCGTGTTGGAGCCTATCCCTTTCCCGGCAACGGGATGCAAGATTGAATATGCATGTCTACT
>VRVR01000005.1:13916-152744 GCA_009859145.1 Andalucia godoyi
TCTCTCTCTCTCTCTCTCTCTCTCTCTCTACTTGCGGCTCAGAACAACGGAATGTACTGAGTAATTCTCTGGCGCTGGTCCTGTGCGATGCACTCTGCAATCCAGACGATGTTTCGGATCTCTTGTTCTTTCAGCTTCACCCAAGCATAGAAGATCCCAAAGTGGAACTGCTCTTCGAACGCCAGCTTGTTCAGCTTCACCTCGAATTCAAAGAAAAGGTCTTCTTGAGACTTTTCAGCGCTGAATCTTGCTTCGGAAAACATCTGCCTGTACTCTGCATAGGAATCCATTGCGGAGAACACTGCATCCGAGTCCTCTGCTCGTGCGAGACGACCAAGACCGTCGGGATACAAGACTCCAAAATTGCAAAACAGCTGAGCACGGTCATCTCGGCTGAGCTCCGTTCCAAAAGAGTTCATCGTGATGTTGATTGCTCTGCGGTCGGCTTCAAAGGACAAGATCCTGCTCATGACATCACATGTTGTGCCTCCCAAGCGCTGCACGTAGTCGTAAAAATCTTCCAAGTACGCCTTGTACAGTGTGTTACGGATAATCTCGATGTTGAGCTCGTCTAGATCCTGCAGATCAATGCAGTTTGCAAAATATGCGCCAATCTTCGTGTCTACCAGAACCGTTCGATACAGCTCAGCAGGGGAAGATGCTGCTGCAAGTGCCGCCATGGCCTCAAATGTGCCGAGCGGATGGCATTTTTCGATAAGTTCGGACGTATCACGGCCATGCAGCGTCCCAGAAAGAACAAGGACAATGTTGTCAATCATGTAGCCGTATGTGATGTAATCAAGGAAGGACGCAAGTGGTTCGACAGCCTGTGCACGCAAATGCATAAAGTCTTGGACAAGACGCTCCGTCGAGCGCTGAGCAATGACCGTGGTCTGCAGCGGTGACGGCTCGTTTGCCAAAAAGTTGCCGTAATCCGTAGAAGCAAGGTGCAGCCGTACGTCTTCCAGAGTGTCGCACTGCGTGAGATTCTGGTAATCCGCAGACGACAGAAGCCCTTTCTTGTATCCGCGGACGATCGCCTCTGTGAACCCGTCGTCCACGTTGAACGAAAGCATTTGTCTCATTTTTCGGGTCTATTCTACGGTCCTTACAAAACTCACTCTCCCTCTCGCTCTCCCTCTCGCTCTCCCTCTCGCTCACACTCTCACTCGCCACTCACACTCTGACTTGCAATCGCAATCGCAATCGCACACTAATCACTGAATACGACGCAATCCCAACAAAAGAATAAATAAATCCAATATGCATGTGGAAACGGAACGATACAAAAACTCGATAGTCGGAGACAAAACACAAAGCTGCAGGGTTACCGTACACTTCTGCGAGTGTAAGGAGGACGATGAGGAAATTTTCATCCGACATGTTTTATCCGCGCCCGATTTTTTTTTCGTGACGGGGGTTTTTCTTTCTTTCTTTCTTCTCCAAGTGCAAACATGCAATTTGCATTTTCCCAAAATGTGCCTCCCGTTTCTCTGTTTCCTAGTTTAAAAAAAAATTCCTCCTCGAAAATAACCGTTCTGTTGACTTTCTCGTGTTGTGAAAGATTGTTCGTGTTTACCTTGTTGGAAAGATTCATCACATCGATGTCGTCTACGAAAGCGTACAAATCGATTGCGGAGGTGGTTGCTGCTGGATATGCTCATCTTCCCAAATCGACGGTGACGAAGATTGTGAACTCGACGTTTTCTGCGATAACGAGCGAGCTTGAAAAGACGGGATCGTCTCGTGTGTATGCCTTTGGAAAGTGGGAAGTCCGAACACGCGCTGCTCGCAAGGGTCGCAATCCACAAACTGGAGCGCCAATCGATCTCCCTGAAAAGAAGTACGTTGCGTTTCGTCCGTCGTCCATGCTCACCGAAAAGATTCGAGCAGCTCCTGAGGCTCCTGTAGAGACATCCAAGTCCGAATAAACAATGAAATTGAAAATGAAATGAAAAAGAAGGAAAATATACATGTGTGTCTAGCCAGAGTTCTCCTTGTGCGTGTGCGTGTGTGTGTGTGTGTGTGTGTGTGTGTGTGTGTGTGTGTGTGTGTGTGTGTGTGTGTGTGTGTGTGTGTGTGTGTGTGTGTGTGTGTGTGTGTGTGTTCCAGGGACACGATCGGGAGGACTGGATGGCATGCCAACCCTGAAAATGGTGCAGTGGCAAAGGAAGCATTTGATCGTCCATACGTCATATCACAGACATGCAGACGGACGCTCTGCGGCGTACTGCTAAAGTACAGTTTGAAACAAACAGAGAGTCAGAGACAGATCTGTTTTTTTAGCGACTGTAGCGGATGTGTTTCCACGCACAACAAGGACAGAAAACAAAAAACAAAAAGAAATGCAGAAATCGAACTGAATGATCCGGCGGATTCTCTAACGGCGTTTGATCAAAAAAAAATAATAAAGAAAGAGAAAGAGAAAATGGGGCTTTTCTTATCTGGCCTGGCGGGATTCTCGGGTTTCCCTTTGTTTTTCCCAATTTACTTTTCCATTTTTCTCTCTCCTTTTTTCCTTTTGTTGTTTTTTCTTTTTTTCTTTTTTTCTTTCTTTTCTTTCTTTTTGATGTT
The DNA here is from genome assembly GCA_009859145.1 of Andalucia godoyi. Taxonomy (NCBI): domain Eukaryota; class Jakobea; order Jakobida; family Andaluciidae; genus Andalucia; species Andalucia godoyi. The sequence goes on from VRVR01000005.1 coordinate 16,491, forward strand.
GTTGTGTGGATCTGTGTGTGGGTCTGTGTGAGTGGGTGTTTATTCTTATTTGAATATTTTTCCAACTTGCCTTTTCTCGGTGTACGCGTTTGATATTCTGGAACATTTGGCAGCGAAAATGCCGATTACTCAGCGGTCGTCGTCAATTTCCTCTGTGAATGCAGCAGATATGCTTTATGTTGCTGCATCCGCTTCGTTGTCCGACGTTGTTCTTCAAGGCGGCTCGAAACTTGATCACCACAACAGTTCTGACAGCGACTCTCTGCCGATGATGATTCCAAGCGATGAAGGAGTCGGCTCGAACTTCAAGGTTGTCATTCGCGTTCGGCCTCCGCTGCCGAGAGAGATCTCGTCCGGGTCTTTTGCACACATTGCCCATCCAAACCCCAACCGAATCACAATTTCCGAAAGCATCCTTCCTGGAGGAGGCGCTGTGGAGAGAGACGTCGATGCTTCAGAGACAGAATCGACAGGATCGGCACCGGGAGCTGCTGCAGGCATCTACAACACGTATTCGTTTGCATTCGACTACGTCTATGATCAGAATGCGCGGCAGGTTGATGTGTACCAGAACACCGCTGCCCCTGCAGTGCTGTCGACCCTCCAGGGTTACAACGCCACCATTTTTGCATACGGACAGACCGGAACAGGTAAGACATACACCATGGAAGGAAGCGCAAACAGCGAGGAAGAGCACGGTATCATTCCGCGCGCGACCGAAGATATCTTTAGTTACATTCAGAACTGTCCCGATTCCAAAAAGAAGTTCTTGGTCCGCGCCTCGTATTTGCAAATTTATAACGAAGTGATCTCGGATCTGCTGAAGCCGGAGCGCAAGAACTTGCAGATTCGCGAGGATAAGAAACGAGGAGTGTTTGTTGAGGGCTTGTCGGAATGGGTGGTGAGGTCTCCGTCGGAGATCACGGCATTGATGGAGCGCGGAGGCTCGATTCGAGCAACGGGGCAGACGAGAATGAATGAGCTTTCTTCGCGCTCGCATGCGATCTTCATCATCATCGTTGAGCAGGCTTCGGAACTGGAGAACGAGGACCAGTCTTTCAAGATTGGCAAGCTCAACTTGGTCGATCTCGCGGGATCCGAACGTGTCCGCTATACTGGTGCCACAGGTGTGCGTCTGGAGGAGTCCAAGAAGATTAATCAGTCGCTGTCCGCACTGGGCAATGTGATCGCTGCGCTGACCGATCCACGTGGGCGCTCGCACATTCCGTACCGAGACTCAAAGCTGACCCGTATTTTGGAAGATTCCCTAGGTGGAAACTGCAAAACCACAATGATGGCGATGATTTCTCCGGCGCTGGAGAGCTTTGCCGAGACACTCTCCACCCTAAAGTTTGCGAATCGTGCCAAGAACATTAAGAACGAGGCCCATGTCAACGAGGATCTCAACGAACGCGCACTGCTCCGAAAATATGAAAGGGAACTCAAGAGGCTACGTGCAGAGTTGGAGGCCAAATCCAAGAACGTCGTTGACAAGCGTCGATTGTTGGAGCTCGAGGAACAGAAACGACGAGCGGAGGAAGATAAGCTTGCGGCGATCACGGCGTTGGAAAAGCGGAGCCGAGAATTCATGGCTGAAAAGGAGGCGAAGAGGAAGCTCGAAGAGCGAATCACAATGATGCAGTCCCAGCTTTTGATTGGCGGTATCACAATCGAGGATACTCCTGCGTTCAGGAATGCACTGCAAAATGAATTCCAGAGAGTGCATAAAGAATATGAAGATCGACTTGCCCAGCTGGAAAAGGAGCGAGAGTCCATCGAAGAGGATAAGGCACAGGTTGACCGGTACAAACAGCTGTTGTTGAAACAGCGAGATATTATGATTGCGCTGACTGCGCGATTGAACGAAAGGGACGAAACAATTCTTGCGCTTCAAGAAGAGCTAGATGCGTACGATCGCCAACAGCGTATGCTCGAAGATGCCCTCGACCAGAAGACCGCCAGTTTAATTCATCTTCAGCGCGTTGCCATGGAGTTCCATGCGAACTCCCCGGTGAAGAATACGCAGCTGGCACAGGCTCTTGGACTCGCGTCGAATCAGATCGGAATCATGATCGACTCTCACAGCGACCCGTTTGGCTCGGAGCGCGATCTTGACCAGTGGCGAGACGACATTGAACAGTCTTCGACTAGAGGTGGCCAAAATGGTCGTGGGGATGATGTACCGGTTCGCTCAACGTCTGTTGATTTCTTGCTTGCGAAAAAGCAGGCAGAGGAGGAAAGAGACGTTCTAAAAGCCGAGCTCACGAGAGAGCGCTTGACAGTGGAAGCTTTTCGAGAGAAGGCCATTGGGCATGAGAAGGAGAAGGCTGCCCTGCGAACAATATTGGAATCAAAGATGAAGAGTCTGGTGGATTCCATTTGCAAGTCTGTAACAACCGTCGACGGCATTCCAGACCAGGTTCTTCGGGAGGTGTCGTCGCTGCAGAAGCTTGTGAACGCGTCGGTCACTGCGTTGAAGAACTCTGTTGGGGCGTCTTCAGCAAGCAACTCACAGAATGGCGCCGGTGGCGGTGGCGGTGCGTCCACAGGTGTGCTATCTGGGTCCAATCAGGCCAACACCCAGCGCAGCCACTTGTATTCAAAAAATAACAACCCCTAATTTGCGCAACAAGGACATTCCAAAACAAAACAAAAACAAAATTAAATTAAATTAAAGCTGCATATCTTCGTAAACCACCACTTGTTCAGATTATATATTGTTCGCATTTTCACTGCAGCTCCCCGAAACTCGGGAAATGCTTTGCCCAGGAATCCCGAGCGGCGGACACGGCTCTTCCAGTCTTTTCGCGTACGTTCTCAGCATTTATTTAATTATTATTATTTTGCGTTTTTCATTCTTCTTTTTGGGTATTCTCTTCGTCCTGCGAGCCTGAGTGTCTTGTGTCTGAGTGTCTCTTCGCGGTCGATTCTACATTGGTTCTCAAGTTCGCCATCAATGGGCAATACGTCTGCACGAGAAATCATCCATGAAATATCGAGCATAAGCACCAGTTCTCCTGCATCATCCCGCATCCGGGAATCAGGACTGGATTTGCAGTCACAGCCCGTTGATGCCGCCCTGCTCAACTCGTACATCTCCGTTCCGCCAGTCCAGATGCTCGCCGCTTGCAGCAGTCTGAAGGACCAGGTCCTCATAGAGTCGTATGTGTCGCCGCCAATTTGCCGCATTCATTACGTTGATGCCGCGATGGCAGCGACAGACATCTCCCACCTGCACAGGTTGCATCATCCCAACATTGTCTCCACGAAGGACCCAAAGGCAGTCCCGAGGTCTGCTACCGTGGACGGAGTACAGAAGCCGTCCTCTTCTTACGATTTGCTGCAGACCGCATCGGTGCTGCAGTTTTGCTCCACGCGCCAGACCCTAATCGTGCTGCCGGACGACGAGAAACTTCGAGGAATTCATGATCTTGCTGCTGGATTCTCCTTCTTGCATACACAGTGCAACCTGACACACCAGAAGTTCTCTGTCGACTGTGCATTTGTCCGATCCGTCGGTTTCAGAAACTGGTGCCTCGGAATGTTCTGCGCGGCCTCCAAGGCTTCTCCGGAGAGTCTGCGCAAGGACTGCACGGACTTTGCAGTCTTTGTCGTGGAATCTCTGTGCGGAATCACGCAGAAACAATTTCTCGCTCTTTCTCTCTTGCAGTTGCAAGCTTGCTCCAGCGTGATCAAATTGTTTTCCGAAGATCTCGTGCTGCTCCTGCAGCAAATCCTTGCTTCTCCCGACACGGTGGCGGTCTCCAGGTTCATGGATGCCGTTAGACAATGCTCGTGCTTCTCGGAGAATCCATATGTTTCTTTCATGAAGGCACTGCCAACAATTCACATCATGACGGATGCCCAGAAGGTCTCGCTGTTCCAGGATCTTGCGTCGTCGTTCCGGATGATCCCCGTGTCATTGCGGGAATCGAATGTTTTGGCAGCGCTGTTCACTCCGTCCGTTCTTTCAGAGCCAGCTTGCAGCCATATCCTGCGTACTGTCTTCTCCAAGGACACATTTCTGCCAGAAGATCGATTTTCCGAGGCACTGCTACCGCTCCTGGAAGATGCGGTGCTGTCTCGTAATCGCAATGTCCGTGCTCGTGTCCTGCAGTCTTTGGACATTATTTTGCCGCTTCTGGCGCCCCCGCTGCTTCGAGATGCGATCGTGCTTTGGTCAGACAACATCTCGGACTCCGATCCCGATCTCGTCAGGATTGCTGTCCCGGCATGGGTCTCCGTGGCCGAGTGGATGACTGCCAAATCGTCGGACCATGCATTTTCAGAGTGTTTTTCCGCCGTAAGCAGCGCGACATTCCGTGCATTGCACCATGTTTCGGTTGCAAGCACAAGCGTGGAGGAGCGATGCCAAGCGCTGAGAACTCTCATTCTCGCGACTGGCCTTTGTGTTCGATCGGACGCTCCTGTGAACTCTAAAATTCTTCTCTCGGCTCTGGAACATAACTTCTTTGTGCAAAGAGCCGTTAGAGTGACAATGTTCTGTCTCGACGTTTTAATGGAGGTCACCTCTCCGTCGTTTTCGCTTCCGAGCGGCTCGGTCCCAGGGTCGCTTTTCACTGCCCACTACCTGGCATGTTTTTTGATTCCCCTGGTTTCCGCTCTGATTGTGTGTCCTCATGACAGGATATCGCAGAGAGCCTCCGAGAGCTTGCGACAGATGCATGACACCGTGCTATCCGGCCGTCAATTGCACGCCACCAACCACACGTACGATCCCAGTCCTCCTGATGTTGGTGCAGACTTTCCGGATTCCAGCAATTGTCCGCTGGAGCGAAGTTCCGGGGATATGTTTGGCTTTCTTTCTAAAGGTGCGATGCAGTCTTCGCGGCCCTCCGTCTCATCAGCATCTGCAGCTACTCCGGAAATCGCTGTGCACGCTGTTGATGTCCAAAATTCAAGCCGAAATAATGTTGCTTCCAGCAAGACCCCAGCACATCATCGCGACGATGGCACTGTTAAGGAAGAACAAGGCTTGCCGTCTGTACGAAAGTCTCTGCAGACGTTTCTCCAATCCGACAGTCCCGATTTTTCGTCGTCTGCTGCAGTTTCTCGGTATCTCTCGCGTCCTGAAGCAGCAACAGCAGCTGGCAGAGAGTCAAGCGATGTTTCCAAACAAGCAACCCGCGGCTCGCCTGCACCTCCGGTCGCTGTGAGTGTTCAAGAAGACGGAGGTGGTGACGACGACGATGACTGGGATGACTGGAATGCAGGCCACAGCAAACCAATTACTTTCCCGCAGCACACGACGAAGACGACGACTACTGCGACCGTTTCCGAAAAAGTGAGAGAACAATGGAACCCAACTGTGTCTGAAGAAGATGAAGTTCAGCGCCTTCGAAAGCTCGCTCCGAAGAAGAAGCAAGAGGACGACTTTTTCGCCATGGTCGGTCTGGGGACTGGAAGTGCGCAATCTCAAAAGGGCCTCCGCCACTCGCCTGTTGCGAAGGGCGATGCCTCGAATTTCAATCCGCCGCCGACAAATGAAACCCACCATCCTACTATCGCATCACACGATTCAGCAACAGACGCCGAGGCGGATGACAGCGCTTGGAACGACGAGATCCTTGATTTATAGGCATTCTCCTTCATTTCCTCCATAAATATTTATTTTTTTTTAATTTCCTCGTTGCATCGATATTCGACAATCACCTCCGCATTGATGGCCACTGGGAATAGTCCACTGAAAACTGAAATTCGCTTGGTGGTGGCGGCGCAGAAGGCTTCTTGGCAGAGGGTTTTAGTGCAGACGATTGCAGTGTCGCCGTAGGCGACGGAAGATCAGCTGGAAATGCCTGAGCAGGCAATCTCGCTTTGATATCATCAAGCTGTTTCTGCAGTTCGCTCAGCGCACACACAGACTCGTCGCGGATGGTGCACGCAAAATGCTCCCACTTGCCCCACATGGTTTGTGCCTCGGAGGCAATTTGTTCCAAATGCGCCACTTTCTCATGTGAGCCCGCCTGACGCAGCATTTCGACTTCGTTCCGGAGCTGAATCAGGTCTCCGTACTCTGGATTGTTTTGGTACTGCTTGATTAAGGACGTCATCTTTTGCACAGCTGCCTGCAAAGTCGACGTCTCGACTCTGCAGTCTTGCAGTTGGCGGCGCATTTCGAGGATTTCGCCCTGCTTTGCTTGAATTTGCTTGGCAAGGAACTGCACAGCCCACTGCTTCGCCTTATCTTCTGATGCAGTGTCAGAAGAATCACTGCCATTGACAGCCTCTAGCCATCTCGATACTTCCGCTGCAGTAGCCTGCAGATGGTCATCTCTCTGGAGCAGATCTTGTTCAAAGCGCTGCGCAGAAGCATCCATAGAATGAATCAAGCTCTTATTCTCGGCCTTCAGTGCCTCGTACCTACTCTGAAATTCAGCGCTGGAACGAGTGACGAGGCTGTGACGCTTCTGGAGTTCGTCCACTTGCATCCTGATAAACTGATTTTCTTTCGCTTGTTCTGCAAAAACGTCAAGCGCGTGGCTATCGGTTCCGAAGAACAACCGTCTTTCGGCGTCCAATTGTGTTGCCAACGAAAACGCGAGAGATCGCAATGACGCGTTCTGTTCCGACAAGAACGAAGGTTCCCGATTGGCAGCATCGCTTTGCAAGCTCATCAAGGACGACTCCATGATCGCTTTGGCGACGGACTGGTTCGCTCTTGGTGGACAGCCTTGTTGGATCGCCGGGATGAGGTCAATCATGACAGGCCCCGCAAGAGACAATGATTCGGGCCGCTTTCCGTAAACGAGGTCTCCAATCTGCGACTGCACGGCTGCCACAGTCGCCGTCATCGTGGACACCGCCTGCTGAATTTGGTCGAGTAGCGCCAATTCTCCACCGGTCGTTTGAACGTCGGTATCATGGCGTTGCACATCCAGCGCATACTCCTTGTACGTTTTTAACGATTCCGAAAGCAACTGCAGAGAACGAACAATGCTATCCATCGGATCGTCGGTATCTTCTTTCTGCAACCCGTGCGGCAGATCGAGGTGAATCCTTTCGGCAACAGCACAAACGACATCGTGCAAATCTTCTCGAACAATCCGAAGGCTGCTCAGCTGATGATCCCAGTCGTGCTTGCTGGACTCCGGCTTGCCCTCTTCTTTCCTCTTTGGCCCCTCCGGTGTCAGAACAGGGAACGTCTCAACATCTTGGCTTCCGTCGATTTCGGCCAGCATATCATTAGTCGCACTGGGCATCATGAAGTCTCTGGTTTTCGCAGACTTTCTTACCGTCCTAGAAGGCGGTGTTTCCACATCACTGCTGTTGCGGTCAAGATCCTCCTCCGCCGCCGGTTGAAGCGAGGACTCGCGGAACCCCACTTTGCCCTTGGAATGCCCTTTTGCTTGTCTCTTCGACTTCACAAACGGTGCTGGATTAAAACGGTTTCCAATGCTTCGTGTTCCCACAAACGGCGTCTCTACATCCAACTCGCCGTCATCATTGTCCAAATCGTCATGCAACCGGCTGTGTCCATGCGAACCTTCTTCACCGTTGAGCTCAGGCTCCTCCTCCACCATCACCACCTGTTGTTGCTCCCTCTGCTGCTCTTGCCCAATGTTCTCATTTACATCCTCCTCAAACCCATCATCATAGTGATATCGATCCTTCTTCTTATTCGCGGGGCCTTCTGCAGTCGGTTTTGCTGACAAACGCGACTGGGCGTGCTGTTCCTTGAGAATGCGAAGTTCTGTTTCCAGCCTGGCCTTTTCGATTTCTGCCTGCATGAGCCTCTCGGTGGTCCGTCCACGTGCGCCGATAAACGCAATCTCGTCCTTGTCCACCTCCATGGTCTGCGTAGGAAGGGTGGCTTTGATCTGCTCCTTGATGGACTGTCGCTTCGGCAAAGGTGAAGAGGACCCGGTACTCTGTGAGCCCTTCGCAGACAGGGGCAATGATGATGATGATGACGACGACGACGACGGTTGATCACGACCTCCGCTGTGTTGTTTTCCGGCCCTCGAATGCAAGATTTGTATTGTATTATCATCTTCTGCTCCTCCACCGCCTGTTACCGCGGTACGGTCATTCACACTTCCATGAGTATTATTACTGCTGCCCTTGGAATGCACGCGCTGCACGACGGCGCCCATTGGTGCCGTTTCTGTAGCTTCGGACTGCCATCTTCCGCTGTGATCCTTCACTTCAAACCGAAACGAGTGTTTGTCGTATCCAAACCGGATGTAATCGCCATTGAATAGATGCGATGACGAATTCTGGATGCGAATGTCATTAACAAACGTCCCATTTCGTGATCCAAGATCATAGATCATGACCATTGGACTCCTTCCATCGGCGGCTGCCGAGGCACCGGCAGTGGCATTTCCGTCCGTTCTCTTTCCGTGCGAAGCAGATTTTCTCGAGTAATCATCCGGGTTCTCTCGGAGAACGTGCTTCTTAGGAGATGATCCTTGTGAAAGTGTGACATTCTCAATGCGCGCATGAAGCGAACTCACCGAGCGTGATTCCGGAAGCATCAAATCACATTCCTCTGCTCTTCCAATCGTTACTTTGGGATCCTCAAGTTCAAAGACAGCCTCTGAGCCACGCAGGACTGCCCAAACCCCCATCCTCACACTTTGTGTCAATAACAACAACAGCAACAACAATAATGGGAACTGTGCTCAGATGAAGAGAACTTCACAACTCAAAAACAAGCTCGGAAACTGTTTCACGGATTTGCCGTTTCAACTTTTCACCAACGATGCGGCGATTCGGATGAGTTCCCAAAACAAAGGAAGGGTGTCTACGATCGACGGATAATGGCTGAAAAAATTGGAACCTTTTTGGACATTTGGGACTGGGCTGCAGTGCTTTCCGCTTCCGCAAGCGTCGCATGCTTGTGGGAATCTAATCCAAATTATTCAACAAAAACAAAAACAAAATAAACAAAATAAAGAAAGAAAAATAGAAAACGAGCGTTGGTGGCCTTTTCGTTGAGCGAAGGATGACATGTCGAGGTCTTCACGCTCTCAAAAGATAGGTGCCAGTCTGCATGCCCGAGGCCCAAAGAAACCCAGCGTGTCTTCTGCTGACGATCCTCTTGCGTCGCCAACCTTGTCACCACCGACATCAACACCGTCGTCATCGTCGTCACTGCCACCAGTGTCTCGTGTCGTCTTGGACCACTGTCCGATCTGCTCGGGAGAATTCAAACTCGATGAGCTGCCGAGCGTTCCGTGTGTAAAGCGCGCTTTTCCATGGTCACCCGTCTGCGATCTCGAGTCGGGGGCACTTCTGCTTTCCGCGTCGATGGACCAGTTCTCCGACCATGACAAGTTCCATGCAATATCCGTGATGAGTGCGGACTCGGCGGCAAGAATCGAGGCTCTTCAATCGCTATTTCCGAACCATCCGCAGCTCGTTGCCTCGTCGTCTTCGAGAAATGTCTTCGAGTTTTGTGCAGACACCACGGGTCTGTATCATCAGTTTGTGTTTCGTCTCCCGTCGTTTTTTGGAGATCTGTCGAAAGCAAGGATGCGGACGTGTGAAGTAGCATTGCTGTCGCTGTACGCGTCGCACATATTCGTGTATTCGACCAGACACTGCGTCCAAGGTTCCGATATCCACTATTTGCAAACACTCTTGGCATGCATGGAAGAGTGTGTCCGGGCTTCCTCACTTCCGGCATCTCGTCCCTTTTTCACCGTGCGCTCGGGACCCGGATACATTGGAGACTGGATCATGAAGTCAGGAATGCCTGCTGTCACCGGTATGCTCCATGCGTCGCAGCGAGCTGCACAACATCCTCCGTATTTTGCATCGCCTTCGAAACCAGATTTTGGCTTCAACGCGAGCTCTGCTCCTTTGCTGCCAGACTCAATTGTCAACACGCTGTCAATCGTGCTGCATATCCATGAATGCACAATGAGTCCTCCGCGCGACTGGGATGCGCTGGAACGCAGCATCGCAGACAGTTTGATGTCTGTTCTATGCCCTGGATTCTTGAACATTGAAGTCCACCTTGTTGCAGCTCCAGTGGATTCGTTGAGCGATGCTGTTGCGTCCATCAAACGGCGCCTCGATCTGCCAGTTGTCCCAAAGTTTCACTGTTCCGAGCGCGAGTGGATACGACAGTGTGTGCGAATCTGGGAGACGAATCAGCAGAACGGCAAGTTCTTACGGGACAGTCTCGATCAGGAACGTTTTATTTGACACCGTATGAATAAACAGAAGACCGGATTGGGTTCTTCTCTCCTTTTCATTTCTTTTCCTTTCTTCTCTTTGTTTGGATTTCAGCCGTTTTATTGATTCGTCATCAAGAGACAACAGAGGAACACGTACACACACAAACACACACAATACATGCAGCAAACGCTCCATACTTCCCATTGCTACAGATGCACGGCTATTGGGACTGTGAGGAGCCACCGGTATTCGGCAAGCTCATGAGGACATTTCCAGAGGAAGGAATGTACACGACGTTCCGGGACGTGGAGAGTGCTTCCGCAATATCCTTTGCAGCCTCGATCTTTCTGAGATCGATGATGCCGGATCCGCTCTTGAGTGCGTCGTTGATGAGCTTTGCAGCTTCTGATTCTCCTTCCGCGCGAATAACGGCTGCCTTCTTCTCCTGCTCAGCCTTGAGCACAAAGAATCGCGATCGCTCGGCATCCTGCTGGGCAACCTGTTTGTTTTCAACTGCCTGCGTGAACTCTCTTCCAAAGTTCAAATGCGTAATAGAAATATCATCCAGAACAAGATCAAACTCTGCAGCGCGCTTCGACAGCAAATCTGCAATGCTCTTGCTGACAAACTCTCTCCGTGTGATCAGTTCTTCTGCATTGTACTGCGCAACCACCGCTTTGAGAATTTCATTTCCGATCGAAACAAACACACGCTCATCATAGTCCTTTCCAAGTTTTTGGTAAATGGAAGGAAGCGCCTCCACACGCGGCCGGAACAGCACTCGCAGCGTAATATTCACCATCTGGAGGTCTTTCGAGCCGGTGGTCGTCGAGATGGAGCGAGGACGGGTCCGAATGTCGAAAATAAAGGGCTGCTCAACCCAGGGCACGCGGAAATGCATGCCTTCGCCAATGACATTTCCCTGGATTCCTCCGCGCAACCGATTGAATATGATGGCTCGTTCGCCTCCGTCCACTGTGTACAAACACGATTGCGCAACCGAAACAAGCGCGGCACCTCCAAACGCAAGAGACGCGAGTCCCCCGAATGCAGACTCGATCTGACGACCACGGTGCATTTTTATTTTTTTTTTAAATTACTTGCTTATTGGTATCAAATTAACTTTAAAAAAATTGCTTGCTGTGTGACACCTTCAAAAGACCAAGAAAACACCTAAAAGATGGAAAGGAAACAAAACAGGAAAAACGAAACGTAAAATAGACTTTTTGAATAATGAAGAAGGGTGCTTCCACAAGGGCGCTTCCATAAAATTCAATTCAGATATTCCAGCAATTCCTCAAATCGGTCTTTCTTTTTCTCCTTTCCGTTTCTCTCGTTTCCTTTTCCTTTTTGCCTGTTATCCGCTGTCTCTCGTCCCTTGGATTTTGTTTGGTGAACCCATTCCCTTTTTCCTTTTTCCCTTTCTCCCGTTTCACCTTGGACTTCGTTGTGTCAAATAAAATATTGCATAAAACACTGCTGCGTTCGTATTTTTGATGTTTCACCGTGTTTATTTGGCACCACATCCTCCTCACACTTCGCCACACGTTGTCGGTTTGTCTGTTCCGTCGGTTTCATACTTGCACGTTTTCGGAACCCGATGGTGCAGGTGGTGAAAGCTGCGCTCCGAGAGCGGCTGCGCCATCCCGATCTGCACGATTGCCCTCCTGAGTTGGGTGAGCGATTTGTCGTTCATCACGTGGCGCGGCGCACTCCTGCTAAACCACTACCTCGCCCTTGTGTTGGAGAATGACCTGTCCTTTCCCGATTTCAAGGATTCGTTCTTGCTGAATGCATTTACGTTTCCGGATGGCCGCATCATTGCTACTTCTTCCGAGTCCGTCCTTGCACTCACCGCCTTTGCGGAGGAGCATTGGGACGACTATCCGCGGCTGCAGGGAGTCGGGTACAGAGGGGGGAGTACTGCCAAGCGTTGCGGTATCTCGCGAGGGAGTGCCAAGCCAACATGGCGAACGGCTTCAAGCTCGGTCTTGAGGCGAAGCTGCGTCGCCATGTCTTCGCATCCATTCCCGCAGACCGCGTGCGGCTGACGACGAGATGGTCCCCAGAGAACCCAACCACAGGAGAAGGCGCGGGGGCGCGAGGATCCGCAGCAGCCGCGTCAGGTGCCGGCGGGCATGACGCTTGTCGGGATCGACCCAGGGCGCGCAAACATCTTGACCGCGTTCGACGGGACTTCTCTTTATTTTAATTATTTTTTATTTTTTTGTTTAACGGCTGCACTGGGAGTGGATGTGTCGCAGAGAGAGATCGGGACAGTCCTGGTGGCCCACCAAGACAGAAACTCTGTCGGTTCGGCATCGAGCTCACAGAATGGATCTTTGCACAGGAGTTCAGGGAACCGCCAGGTCAGGTCGCGATCGTCACGAAAGAGTATACTTCCAAGACATGCAGACTGCGTGGTGGCATGATTTCACCCGTCACTTCGGTGAAAACAAGACCTGTTTTCGCGTGTCCGCGGTGCATGCTTGTTGCATGACGGATCCATCGGTCGTGACTAAGGAACGGCGGTGCACGTATCATTCATCTTGCGAACGAGGAAGTCCGCGTTGAGGCCCGTCGAGAGTCTGCCGTAGTGCAGAAACTGAAACATTTTACGTGCATCGACTATGGACAAAGACTGGACAGAACGCCTTGGAGTCTTCTGCCGATGTCCTTTGCCGGGCTTTGAGGACCTCCGATATCACACAGGTCGTCTGCAAGATAACCGATCTGTGTTCGAATCGCATCGGACGCACAAACAAGTTCCGAAGACTGTGCAATGTGATACAGAATCCGCTTTGCAACGTCGATGAAGTAGTCTGGATGCTCCGCCATCACCGAGTCGTGAAGATAATTTCTCATGAGTGCCTGATGGTACAAATTGCACGAGTTTGCAACCCGATTCGCATGATTGGGAGTGTGTGGAGACTCTGCGAGTGCTGCAACCACAATATCAAACACTGCATCCAAAAGATCCAATTCTTTTTTCGAATCAAATGTTGTTTTTGGCGCTGCAGACGCGTCGGGAGGGCCTACATCCAGGTGAAATCGACTCAGGAGCGTCCGAAAGAGCGGCAAATCGCCTTTCGAAGACGCATGGTGATGATGACCAGCATGATGGGGATGATGTAAGTGATCATGACTACCGGGAGCGCTGTGCAGATGGGGGTCGCAATTCGCATCACCGTTCATGGCCGGAGCAGTATCGGGCAGAGGAACCGGACGCATAGCAGGTGCAACAGAGGGAGGCGGAGAACGGCTTGGAAAAACAGTAAGGACATGAGACATATCGATGTCTTGGAAAAACGCTGCCGTCTGGTCGTCGGCTTGGACCAGTTTCTTGCGCGAAGAATCGAAGACCCATACTGACCGCCGCGGCTCCGCAAACACTTCGCATTCACACAGTATCCATTCTGATCCTTCCTCAATAACAACGGTGTGACGCCCGACAGGAACACCCGAAAAGCCCCTCCACCCGCCTTGTGTCGCAAATTTGTATCCGTCAATCTCAACTCCCTGCTTCGGCATGTCACGCAACACCAGGTCGTGTCGATGAGTCGTCATTTATGTCAATCCGCAGTGTTTTTTTAAGAATTTTTTTTCTTCTTCCAAATCCCCCACGTCACGAGAACCACGCAACACCAGCTATGTAACTACCGCCCTTACAACAACGACGATACTAAATAATGATTCTATTGCGGGGGGAGGGGGAAAAAAACAACAGATGCCTGAAAGTACTCCATCACTGTATGAGGCAAAACACATTTCTCGAAAACGAAACGTCTGCGGAAACCGCCTTGGAATTGGCCCCGTCGGGGATTTCTCAAGGTCGAGTTTTGGGTCCAGCAAAAAACCAGATGTCTAAAAGGATAAATGGACAAGGGAAAGACAGAACGAGATTAGAGGGGAAAAAAGTAACGAGAAAAAGAGGCGAAGGAGACGGAGGATCATGAGAAAACGTTTGCTAAGAAGCAATACGGGACCAAAGTTCGTATTGGCTGTGGTGCTTGGTCTTATGGTTCTCGCGTTACTGACGTGGCAAGCGGACTCGGCTTCGGACGGGGCTGAGGCAGATGATGATCGTTCTGCTGCTGGGAAAGAGGCTGCACGAAATGCGAGGCGCGCAAAGTACGTCGAGGGAGGCAAGGTGGCTGCAGTTGCGACGGCTCATGGGGGCGATGAAACGCTGGTGTACAAGAAAGTCCATATTTCCAAAGGAGAAGTGCCGCACGTGATGCAAGTCGCTCGGGCGGTAGTAGCACCGTTGGCATCCGTCGATCCGCACAAGCATGAGACGGAAACCGAGATATTCCATCTCATTCGCGGTAAGGTATCCATCACTGTTGGAGACTCGGAAAAGCGAGAAAAGACCAAAGTCTATTCCATGAAGGCTGGCGATACACTGTCGATATTTCCCAATGCTGTGCACGCTCTGGAAAATCCGTCTTCCGAGGACGACGCAGAGTTCCTCGTCACAATGATCGATTCATCGGTGTCGCAATCTGGTGACGCTCTTCCGGTTGCGTCATGATCCAGTTTTCTTAGGACTTTGTTTTTACTTTGTTCGTATGTATTTTTGCTTCTAGAATTTATGAAATCGAAAAAAAAACAAAAAAAAACCGCCCACTTTCCCCTTTTTTTCCTAGTCGCGGCACTGTTTGGAAAACATATGTGACGAATAATTATTGTTTTAAAAAAGACATTCGTATGGATAGTGAACAAAAGCGTGCCATACGGCTCCTACCTTCTCAGGGAATCAATATTGATAGAGCGGTTTGCAAAGATGAACAAAATGTGAGCCAAGACCAAGAAGGCGAACACGAGGATGACAAACACAAGCGGAGTGCCCACAAGACCAAGTGCCATTCCAATGCCCATAGAGACAGACTGCATGAACTTCAATCCTGCAAACGCTGCAGACGTTTCGTTTTGCTTGTCAGAATCCGTGGCGGTATCCGCTTTGAGCGTTCTACCGGATCCATCATAAATCGCAGACAAGATTGCAGAGATTTGCGTGTTGAAGCCCGAGTCTCCGAGACCCATGAAGATCGCGGCGAAAAAGTAGGATGCGGGAGCCCAACTGCCAATCGTGAGGACAAAGACGAGTGCAATCATCCAAAACACAGAAGCAATGTACAGACACTTCCTCGTTCCGATTGATGCATTGTCCGACATTTTCCCGTACGCCACCGATCCCAGAGCCTCGGCGGCTCCCAGAGTGGCCATCACCCACCCAATCCACGACTTTCCCATAATCGGCGGGAAACGGCCAAACATGAATCCTTGCGAGAAGCCCGAGAACAGAAACAGCCCAGAGAGCTGCAAGAAGAGCTTCGTTCGCAGCAGCGAGAACACGGAGAGGAGCAAAAGCTTGATAGACGGTTTTTCGAGATCCTTTGCATTTGCATCTGCAAACACACCGACACGCTTTGGCTGCCGGAAGAATGCCATGAAAAAGACTCCGACACCGGCCATGATGAAGAGAATCGTGAAGACAACCGAAGGCGACTGTCCAGACTCTAGCAGTGATGCGGCGAGCACGTTTCCGATGATTGCATTGCATTGGAAAAACGCCCAAAAGATTCCCGAATGCGTACCGACATTTGCCGCAGTAGAATTAAGCGTAATGAAGTGCCCCTGTCCCGTCCACAGAATGGACGCGCCAAAACCGATGAGAACCGATGCGGGGATCAGTATCCGCGCATCAGGCTGAATAGACGCGCCGACATACAATGCATATGTCACGCCGCCAAGAATGATAGACAGACGTGATCCAAGACGAGATTCCACTGCTGGTGCAATGAACACGCAGAGAGAGAACACCCCGTAAAGAACTGACAGAGAAATGAAACCCAACGACGCATTCAGCGTGGTCATGTACGATTGCGTCGTATTGAATGCAGAAAAGAGAATCATGAAAGAAAACCCAAGAAGCAAAACATTGAATCGAGGAACTGGGAACGGTCCACACGTGTCCGCACTGTCTGTGTCTTGTGCAGCCACCATCGACTTCGTTCCACCGCTCTTCTTCTGAAGCAAATCAGACGCTTCTGACGGCCGAGACCCATATTCATGATCAAGATCCGCCATTCTATTTTCCAGTTCCAGGTTTGCTTCTCTGATCTTTTTTTTTTCTACCACCGTTCTCTGCCCCTCTGTGTTTTGCTTCTTGTTCTTGTTTCAAGTGAAACTACCTCGAGTACTTGACAGGTTGACAGAAAGTCGCAAAAGTCGAACTCGCTAACGAACAGAGCGAGAACGAAAGAGCAACAGTGTTTTGTATATGTGTGTGTGTGTGTGTGTGTGTGTGCGAGAAGGGGAGAGAGACACACAGGCAGAAAGCACCGACTCCTTGCAGTTTCCGCAGTCCGCTTTTTCCCGTCTTTTTTTTTCTTTTGTTTCTTGCATCAATGGATGCTGCGTACCGTGTCTTCAGTGTTTCGCGTTGGAAATATGTGTTTGCGTGCTTGTGCTGTGTGTCGTTGACTCGTTGCAGGCTGCACACTTTACACATTTCATACACTAATGTAAGAGATCACTGCAAAAGAGAGAGAGAGAGAGAGAGAAATGTCAAAGTCTTCAAGTGGCGAACGATTGCCATTGATCCAAGGGTCGTTGAACAGCGATTCGACGCCGACAGATCTTGCAGATCTTCCCACGTCTGGCTGTTTCCATCCGAAGAAACAGATCTACAAGTACACATTTTTGTCGCTGGCATGCTTGCTTACGTTTGGTTCATACTTTTGCTACGACAATCCCGCTGCATTGATGACGTACATCCAGGATGACTTGGACGTTAACTCTCTGGAGTTCCAGACGCTGTATGCAGTGTATTCGTTTCCAAACACCGTGCTGACTATTTTTGGAGGGTTCATCATGGACAAGTATCTTGGGATCAAGCTAGGAGCCATCATTTTTGCGGTTCTCATCTTCCTCGGTCAGTGCGTGTTTGCCCTTGGCGCAACGATCAGGACCTTTTGGGTCATGGTGCTTGGGCGCTTCATCTTTGGCCTCGGAGGTGAGACACTGGGCGTTGCACAGAACACATATGTCGCAAAAGTGTTCATCGGTGACCGAATGGCACTCGCCTTTGGTATTGCCCTGTCAGTCTCTCGTGTCGGGTCTGCAGTGAACATGGCTGTCGAGCCCCTTATTGCCGAAAAGTACAATCTGGCGATCGCCCTGTGGGTCGGCGCCGCAATATGCTTCCTGTCCACTATCATCTCCATTTGCGCTGCGTTCCTGTTCAAATGGGGAGAGAAGCGAAACAAGAGCATGAGAATCAAACCGGAAGAGCAGGATAATCTGTCGCTCAAGGACGTTCGCTACTTCCCCCTCGAATTTTGGCTTCTTTCGCTTGTCTGCGTCTGCTTCTACTCGGCCGTCTTTCCGTTTATATCCCTCGCCATGGGATTCCTCACCGATCGCTACGGATACTCTGCCTCGGACGCAGGATTCATCTGCGGGCTTCCCTACACAGTTTCCGCAGCTGCTTCGCCGTTTTTCGGCTTCACAGTCGATCGTTTCGGGAAAAATCCATACTTTTGCTTGCTGGCATGTTTGTCGCTCGCAGGTATCTACTTTGCATTCTTTTCCGCGTCTGTGTCGGCGATTGCACTGTTTGTGTGTCTTGGAGTCGTGTATTCGCTGCTTGCAGCATCGCTGTGGCCGGTTGTTACCAAGTGCATCAAGCCAGAGCACCAATCCACTGCGTATGGTGTAATGACTGCGTTCCAGAACACAGGACTTTGCATTTTTGCACTCTCCTCAGGTGCTCTTGCAGACAGTCTAGGATTCGATGCCGTGCTCATCTTATTCATCGGCCTGCTTGGCCTGGCCAGCCTGCTTTGCGTTTGGCTGATCATCATCGATATTCGCAAGGGAGGGCATCTATCAAGATCGGCGGGCGAGTTGGCAGCCATTGTCGCAAAAGCAGAAAAGGCAAAAGAAGACGCAGAGGCAGCGGCAGAGGCAGATCATGAAAATTTGTTTGTACCTGCCAAGCCCACGGCGCTCACAGCTCCAACGCCTTCTCAGCATCCGACCTTGGTCAGACGATCGCAGAACGAACTGCGAGCTGCGTACTTGCAAAGGATTGGCATTCGTCACTGACCCTTTCTTCTCTTTTTTTATCCTGTTGTGCATCCAGTAGTTCCGGTCTTTCTGTATATGCTTTTTGATGTGTATTCAGTGCACAGAAACGATGCAGCCATTTAAAGCACGTACAAGTACTGTTATTTATGCTGGAAAGCAATATTCTTAATAATGTTTATTATTATTATTTTTTTTATAGTGGAGAAAATGGATGAAATCCGCAGTGTCGCGGATTTCTTAAAAGGCAGTCTGGGGACGCTCGGCAATCCACTTTGCAACGTTGGGACGGTTCTGGACGCGATCTGCCAAAGCCATCAGCTTGTCTGCTCCTTCAATGTTCGAGAAACCCGGAACCACTGCGACAATAGTGCTGATGCTGTTCATAATTGCAAGGTCTGCGACAGAGAATCCCGATGCCAGGAAATAGTCTCCGCCGGAGAGCAGCTTCACGAGGAAGCCAACATGGAGAGGAAGGAAGTTGTTCGCGAGTTCTTCGCCGAGAGCCGCCTTGGTCTCGGGGCCAGCAAAGAGCCATGCGTAGATTTTGGCTCCCACATCGGCAAGTTCGTCCAAGAGCTGGTCAATCTTGAGGCCATCGAGGTTGCACGTGCCATAAAGCTTGCATTCGCGAGCCACGAACCGGGCAATGGCATTCGACTGCGCAAATACCATGCCGTCAACCTCGAGAGTCGGCAGCTGTCCAAACGGGCAGCATCCAGATGCCTTCACAGTGGGCCAAGCCGACTGCTCGATGCGATTATCCTCATACGAAACTCCAGCTTCGGCAAACACCAAGCGCACAAGTTCCGCACGGCCGCGTCCATTGAAGTAGTTGAGCTTGTACTGAGACATTTCTTCTTTTTTCACAAAGGTGGTCCTAAGGGTAGAAAATAGGATGATCTTGCAGCAGAAGAAAAAAAACTTCGCGAAAAGGAAACGAACAAAAACCAACGAATTCTGCACGACGGCGAGAATTCCTGCAATTTTCAAACTGTCGCAGCTTCGGCTTTATATACACATATTTTTAACGCCGACAACGTGCATAAGCGTACGTACAAAACAGCAAGCAGGCGAAAATGAGAATCCCCGATTTGTTCGCATCCTATCCAAAGGGTTCGAGGCTGCTTAAGCTGGAATGCTTCAAATTGTGTCAGACGCTGACTTCTGGGGACACTGTTTGATTTTTTAATTATTTTTTTTCCGTTTTCGACGCGATGCCAATGTACGTGACCCGCTGCCACGCTACGCAAGACGTATGAGCTTTCCGCCGCAACCCCTTTGACGCTGGGTCACTGCAGGGGCACGTCCATTCCACAGCCGGGTGTCGTGCGAGACGAGAACCAAGTCGCACTCGTAAAATGGGCGCATGATTCAGGATCCATCAGCAGATCCGCAGCCTGACGACGGACATGCATCGCAAGCTTGCAGAAATCCATGCGAAGCTTGGGGGAAACACGGTGTTTTGCATGTCCACAGTGTGCATGCCGGATTGATCGCGATTGGAAATGTTGCGCACAACAATATTTATTTGAAGAACGCCGGCAAGGCGTGTTGGGGCCTACCCCCCTTTCCCGTCCATGGCGACATTGCTCGGTTGCAGCATTTGACTTCTCGTGACCAGCGATGGTCATGCATACGCAGTGTACAATGTTGGCGACGTTACATCAGCAGAAACAGGCGAAAGAAATGAAGGAAGCATGGCAATTAGCAAGGCAATTGCACACAACCCCCCTTATTATTATTATTATTATTATTATTATTATTATCATCATCATCATCATCATCATCATCTTTATCTTCTGTCTGCTCGCGGACAAGATGGTTACTCGTTCTTTTTCTTCATGATTCCAATTTCAACGAGTCTTTGGACGAGGAAGTCGCCGGCGCTGATGATGGGTTGTGGGTTCGGCAAACAGTTCGCATACTGAGCAGGCATGAGAGAGCAGTCGAGCATCGCGTGCGGATGTGCATGCATGAAGAATGGCATTGAGTATCGTTCTTTTCCAAGAGAAGCTCCTTGCGGGTTCACTACTCGGTGTGTCGTAGCCGGATAGAGTCCTCCAGTAAGGCGGTTCATCATGTCCCCGGTGTCAATGATCAGTTCATGTGGACCCTCGTCGACATCGATCCACTTGTTGTCCTCTTTGCGCAAAATCTGAAGCCCGCCTTCAGTCGCAGACGGCAGCAGCGTGAGGAGGTTGATGTCCTCGTGTGCCGCAGCTCGCACCGCACCTTCGGCAACTGCCATCTGATGCTCATTGAGTGCTGGATAGTGGATCAGCCGCAAAATCGAGTTCCCATCCGTGGCGATCGGAACAAAAAAGTCATGCGGAAGCCCCAAATGCGCCGCAAGACACGAAAGAATCTCAAATCCACATTTTTCAAACGCAGAAAACAGCGCAACAAACTTGGCTCGAAAGTCGCCGACTTGTGCATCCGACGGCCAGTAATTAGGGCCATAGTTTGGGAACAGCGGATGCGAAGGAGACAGTTCCTGTCCCACATGGAAGAACTCTTTCAGATCCGAAATCTTTGCGTCCTTTGCCTTCTCCATGCCAAATGGAATGTATCCACGATTTCCATGGGCCTCCGTCTTGAACAGCTCCATCTTGGCCGCCGAGTCCAGTGCAAAAAACTGTCTCATCAGCTGATACCCTTCTGCAATCATCTCGCGGGACACTCCATGGTTCACAAGACGTGCGAACCCAAGAGACCGGATCGCATTTCCAAGAGACGAAATGAACTCGGCACGCTGCTCAGCAGTCGCATTCGGTCCAATCATTGCCATATCCAGAACAGGAACACTCGAATAATCCGCCATGTTTACTCTTCTTTTTCTTTTTTTTCTTTTCTTCCAGTTTGTGTTGTCCAACAATATAGTGTTTTCAAATGCAGGGACGAGGGGAAAAAAATTAGAAAGGGAAAAAGTAAAATAAACAGAAAGAAAAAAATTTAAAAAAGTAAAATAACAACCAACGTCGTTCAAGCAGGATTTCGCGGATTTCGATTTTTGGATGCGGAAGAAGAAAAAAATAGACTGCTTATTGTCCGATAAAGTGCCCGAAACACAAAGACATCGGAGAATAGGCTAACGTTCGACAGGAACCCAAAACTCACGAGCGGTTGAACTCTCCCGTCCATCAAACGCTTCCCTTCCCCTTTTGCTTTTCCAATCGGGACCCGTCAAAACTCAAAGGCGTTCTTTGTTCCGATTGTCATCAACAACACGCTCGGATCGTCATCACTGTCGGGACTGCATCATCTTGGATTCTTATTTTTCCTGTTTTCATTCTTATGATCATAGTTAGTATAGTTATTCTTTTTCTTTCTTCTCAGTCTCCCTGCAGCACTCCGTTCCGTTCCATTTCGTAATTGATTAAAATAGATATCATTTGTTTATTGATTGTCTCCCCGTGCGTGTGTGTGCGTGTGTGTGCGTGTGTGTGCGTGTGTGTGCGTTTTGAAGTGTCTTTTCGTTTTTTTTCTTCCCAAGCGGTATTTTTCAGAGAAGAAGAATTTTGCGAGCTGCATTGGCGAGATGAGTTATTCGGATGGTGGAAACACAGAGTCGTACGGAGGGAGCTCTCCGCGTCGAGATGCATCGGCGGGAGGAGACGCAGACTCGATGCGCCGGGCTGCAATAGAGAACAAGCGAAGAGAACTGCTGGCTCTCCAGCAGCAGCAGGCTCAATCTATGAATCAGTCTTCCAAAACAGGCGCACCTACGGGCACGGGTACACGAACACAGCGGGCATCTTCACAGTCGTCGAACGGGAGCGTTGCTTCGAGTGCTGCTGCGACGTCTTTGCAGACTTCTACAGTCTCGGATAGCTTCCGATATGAGCATGCATCGGCATCCGGCCCAATGAATGACCGCGCGCGAATCGAAAATGTAAAGCGGATGCTTGCAGAGCGACGCGCGCAGCTTGCAGCGTCTCATCCAACGCCGCAACACTCACAATCACAACCGCAGTTACACTCACAGGTGCAATCACCGCCAGCTCCGTTGCCTAACTACGGAAGCAGCTACGCAAGTGGTAACAACAATATCGCTCATGTGCATGGACATGGACATGGACATGGACATGGACAAGGCGCGGAGGGTAATGCAGTCACGCACTCGCCGCCACCGATGCAGGTACTGAGTTCGCCACGAGGAAATGCGGGTCAGTACGGGCCAGTGTCGACGTCTCCCTATGTTTCTGCACACATGGTCGCGGTTACCCCGGTTGAGCACGGCGGCGGATTGCACGGACACGGCAGTGCACGGAGCCACAGTCCGAGAATTTGCGAGCACGTGGACGATGTGTACTCCCGACTTCATTCGCTTGGCGTTCAGACAAAGATGAGGAACGACAAGACTCGACGAATGGAACAGGAGAACGCAGAGGCAACGTACGTGCCAGTTGTTTCTAAACATGCGAGAGAGCTGAAGAGAAGCGGGTCGGTGGAAGATATTCTGCTGAAGAGGAAGGCGGAGTACAAGGCGCACATTGAGGAGCTGCGCCGAGACAAGACGAGACAAGAGTTGTCGGAGCTCAAGGCACCGGAAACAACGCCTCTCAGTAGAGAAATCCTACTCACGGAGCCCGCGCACGAGAGATTATACAAATCAGGTCGTGAGTATGCTGCAAAGAAGGAGCTTGCTCGTGCACAGGCGCAGGAAAGAGAAATCCAGCAGATTTCACAGTCTCCGGCGATTAACCCCCTTTCTGCCAAGATCAAGCGGGGAGAAGGCGGAATATTTGCACATTGTATGGAATGGGAGGAGAAGCGTCGGCAGAAAGTCGACTCTCTGCGTTCTGAGCGGGATGATGAAGATGAACGGGAGGTCCAGCGAAAATGGAAGATGAACAACTCGGTCAGCAAGAGATTGATTGCGAACATGGAGCGGCGCGGGCCCGTCGAAGAGCGCCTGTTGATGGACCATTCTGTGCGCCAGCGTCGTCGAGAGGAAGCGCAAAAGCAGATGGAGGAACAGGCGTCCTTACTGGCAACGCCTGTCATTTCCACCCACTCCGCGAATCTCAACCGACCCGGAGATGTCGTGGAGAGGCTGTATCGCAGCGGTGCAAAGTCCGGAGTGAATGGCTCCGTAGATGACTCATTTTACAGTTATCATGCTGCAGATGCGTCTTTTCGCACAGCCAACACAAGCGGTCGCTCTGCAAGTGCGGAACCTCGCCGACCGCTAAGCGCGGGTGGTGCGCAGCAAGATCCCGATGCGTCATTTCGTCCCTACATTCATCCGCGGTCGGCAGCTCTCGTTCGAGCGGAGCCCATTGAAGACGTGTTGCTGCGCGCAGGAGCGGAAGCGGAGATGAGGCGGATTAAAAAGACAGTGCAGTCTGTGCAGCAGCTGCGGTCGGAAGCCACGGTCCCGAAGATTGGACCATATTCGCAGCTGCTTGCCCAGCTGAAGGAGCAACGAGACCAGATGACTGCGTCCGAGCGGCTGCATCTCCCGACCGGAAATCTCAAGAAGCGCGCCAAACAAGAAATCCAAACTGTGGAGAGCAAATTCACGTTCAAGCCTGCGATCCCCGAGTCATCAAAGGTTCTGGATCAACGAGCAAACGGCGTCAGCGGAGGCGTCCTTTCTCGCAGAGAATTGCTCATGAAGAAACAGGCCCAAAGCGAACAAAAGAAGCGAATGATGGCAGAGCAAGTGACGCAAGATGAATTGAAGGAATGCACGTTTTCGCCGAAAACTTCTCTCACGTCGGGCAATGCGCAGAATACAAGTAATACGAGCATCGCAAGCAATAAGAGTGCGGACGGAAAAGATAACAATAAGGAAAATCGTGCGGATTTCATGCAACGGAATATGGACTGGTTGCGGCAGTTGGAAGAACGTCGCCAGCGGCAGCGCGAGGTTCTTGAAGAACGTGAGCTGGAGGAATGCACATTCAAGCCCAAGACACTTGTGAATGGCGGTGCCTCACCGTCTCGTCGTGAGGAAGGTCAGATTGGCAAGCGGGAAGAGGACAATTTTCCTCCTGGGTCGGATGATGCGGAACTGGAAGAAGCCATTCGTCTGCTAAGTGGAGGTGCGACCGCTCCAGCGTCACGGGAGCAGTCGCACTCTCAGCAAGTGCACTCCTATTCGTCATTTTCGTCCGCCAATAGTAAGCAGCAGCAACAACAGCAGCAACAACAGCAGCAACAACAGCAGCAACTGCAGCAGCAGCAGCAACAACAACAACACTTGCAGAGAGTTTCTCAGCACAAGCAACAGAAACATGCAGCTCAAGCTCCCCGGCCGTCTTCCGCTCGTCAGCAAACGGCGGGGACACCGACCCAAGGAACGCGTCCCTCTTCTGCTCGATCCACTGCGCAGAGAACGCCTGCTTCGAGTGCGAAATCGAATTCTGTTGAGCGAAGGGACGGCGAGAAGCAAAGTGCTAGCAGAAATACGCCTGCTAATGGTTCTTCGCGCCGCGAGCAATCGGATCGATTGGAAAAGGCAGAGTACGATTCTGCCATGGAAGTCGCGGGTTCGCACGACATGGGAGATGTCGAAGATGAATATCGGGCCGTGCTTCAAGACGACAACATGGATACCGATGAATGGCTTCGCCAGGTCCTCGGTCTTGATGTTCCGTCTTCTACAATGTCATAAGTTGCGTCTCTGTCTCGGTTGTCGTCTCTGTTGCCGTTTGTTGGTGCTTCTGCGTTTTTTAAAGATTCTTTTTATATTTTCCCTCCTTCACAGTATGTACAACAACTTGTCTTGTTAAAGAATGGTTCAAATTTTTGGAAAGCGTCGTCTTCCATATCATCCAAGCCTGTCGGAACCACGGCGTGTACCGATCAGCAGAATCGCCCGAATGGCACAGTTCCGAATCCATCGTCGATACAGATTCCCAACGCAATGCGCTGACCTCGACGCCATCCAACTGAACAGGCCCATCATAAACAACTGCGAACAGCCCTTGGAACTCTCTGTCCCACACATTCTTGGCAACATCTCGAAACTCGAACAAGAAAGGATCGTGCGCTTCCTGGAGCGCATCCCCGGGGTTTTCCAAAACGACTGACAACTCCTCGGAGAGTCCTCGGATTGCTGCATCTCGATAAGATTCTCCCGGTTTCAGATGCTCAGCACACGACAAGTCCCATAAGCCCGGGCATACGTCTTTGCTGTCAGACCGTTTTTGAAGAAGGATCCGTTGTCTATCAGCAGAAAACAAGAATACATTGACAGATCTGTGAAACAAGCCAGACTTGTGCACTTCGGACCGTCCAGAAATGCCTACAACGTTATTTGCTTCGTCCACAATTTCAAAAAGTTCCTCTTCTTGCATCGGCTGCATCCCCTGCCTTATAGACTTCTTTTTTTTTCTTTTTTTTTTGAGGGGTTGGGACTTGGAACGCAAGCAGCCAAAAAATGGTTCAGAGAAAAATGCGTGAGAGCCACGGACTCGAATGACCTCATGCTCCCGCCGAGTGCAACTCAGTCCTGGCCACTGTGCTCGAGCCTGGACGCGCACGCGTCACTGCACATGCGACCGGCGACGGGCAGCCAGTGTGCGGACGACGACGGATGGGCCAGCGGGGCTGGAATGCGGCAATGGGCGGCGCGATGCGTTTTTTTCAGAGACTGAAATCATCCAGATCGTCCAGAGGATCCTCTGAAGGCAGAGGTGCGCTGTGTGACGGACCGGCGGCGCGGATGTCGCCACTTGCAATAGTAATCCGGCTTTGTCGGTCAATCCGATCCTGAATAGTGAGACCGCTTTGAGGTCCGAGTGCGTGCTTGTCGAATTCGACCAATCTCCGTGGATTGGCAGACGACGACGACGATGATGATTTGGATGGGACCTCCAGCCGAACTCCAAGATGATCAAACACTCGAGCCTTTTGTTGTCGAAAATCTGCATCCGGGAAGTCAGAAAACGGTGCATGCACGTCCATGACAAGCCGGGAGCCGCCTGTTTCATCGGAAAGAGTTGATTGCTCCATTAGCAAAATGGCGACAACGGCATCGTCAACATCGACGTGATCTCGAAAAGAGAGACGCGCATGGGCCTGGCTAAGCCGCACAAGACTTTCCAACATTCGGATGGTCGTTCGCGCAGCATCTCCGTCCCCAACGGAGTGCCCCATTTTTTGTCGCTGCATTTGATAATACTTGGATAGCAATTGCTGCGCTTCGTAGGAAAGCAACGGATTGAATCGGCTTTTGACGTAGCAGAGATACGCCTGCAGCTTTTCAAGCGGCCAAAGATCTTCTGCAACGATTTTCATCACCTTCAATCGTGAAACATTCGAGGACGATGCGGCTGTGTCTGGAATTGGGACTGTGTCCTTTGACAAAATGAAAGCTGCGACATTTGCGTCCCATTCGGCATTCCTGGAATCCAAAAGAATCAAAACCAGGTCAAATCGCGATAGAAGCGGTGATGCAATGGCAGTATTGACAGACAAGGAAGCGGTAGGATCGTACTTTTGCTTTGGGTTGGTGGCACCGATGACAGTCGCTCTTGAGTTCAAAGAACACACCAAACCAGCTTTTGCAACAGATATTGTCTGTTGCTCCATTGCCTCGTGAATGGTAGCCCGGTCATGCTCACGAATGCTTCCAAATTCATCGATGCAACAAACGCCACCATCTGCCAAAACAAGTGCGCCCGCCTCTAGCGCCCACTCTCCCGTTGTGGAATCACGGGCAGCAAGAACGGTCAACCCAGCAGACGTGACACCAATTCCGGTGGTGAGGACAGAGCGAGAAGACACCTTGGCAGCAAACCGCAGGAATTGGGATTTTCCGCATCCGGGATCTCCGACCAGCAGCAGATGCGACTCCCCGCGAACACGAGTGCCAACGTGTCCTTTCCGTAGCTTCCCTGGATCGTGACCAAGTGGTCCGTCGCTGCAAATGTGCTCACTCGGAGCACCTCCGCCACCACCAAGAGGCACTCCGCCGATCAAGGACAGTGCAACTGCCAGCTTGACGGTACCCATGCCAAATATCTCTGGACAGATGCTGTTCAGTATACGGTTCCTTGCAGCAATCGGCGCATCCTTGTGGACGTGCCAGAATTCAATGAACTCCGCGACCTGCACATCCGTAACCGACACCACGCTCTTTCTCTCGTTGCAGACTATGATGGAGTTTGCAAGCAGCACAATCTCCACGTCCATGCGATCTCCTTCTTTCAGCGCAGACTGCTGCCATCGCCGAACAGGAACAGCAGTCACCACAATATCATCCCCGGCTTTGCATACGTCTACTAGGTCATCCAGTAAAACAACAGTGATGGAACGCGGAATGGAACCCATTGTCAGCTGCGAAACCTGGTCCTGCACACGGATTTCCTGATAGTCGCAACCAACCGCAGAATCTATCCTTCCTGGCTCCCCACCTTCAATCGTCACGCCATTGCTTCGGGGCTTCTTTGCGGTCCTCCCATCGGCTCCACGACCGGATGCACTCCCTCCCGCGCGATTCTCAGCCCCGAGTTCCTCAATGTCATTGTCTCCTTCCGCTGCGCCAAACTCGTTGGAAACCGAAAACATCGACTCGCTGTACAGACGAGTGCTTCCGTTTTGAATCAGCCTTTTCGCAACCTCGCCTGGCAAAATGTTAAATCGTGTGGAGGCACATTCGCTGCCCGACGGACAACTCAGCGGCTTCGGAATGGCAAAGCGCTGTTCGATGTCCGCCTTGACAGAAAACACGTGGCCGCATTGCAAGCACTGGAACCACCTCTCCTTTTCCAGCATTCGTACCGCCCCGCTGCGAACCACAGTGGCATACAGCGTCATCAGGCCACCAACATCGCTGTTGCGAATCGTGGACACCGTTTTCTTCAGCGTCTCCGAGGAAATCACATTCTTGATAAATCGAACGTGGACATGCTCTTTGATTGTCTGAATTTGAATGGTGTGAGCTCCAAACCAGTCGTTCTCGTCGCTCTCCTCCTCGTCGCAGTCTGCATCGTCCTCGTCCGCTGCTGCTACCGAATCCTGACTGCCCACTCCGTTCATGATATGCTGCTGTGCGACCTTGGCAGCCTTTTCAAAGATTGGAATCAGCTTTAGGGGATTCGCAATGACGGCAGCCCCCAGTTGTGCATTGGAATCTAGAAGTTGGACCACGCTCACCTGAAGCGCGTAGTGCTTCGCAGCATCCAAAGCGTGAAGAATGGACTTGATTTGAGCGCGCAAAAACCGAGTGTGTGTAATGTGGATTATAAATGCTTCTAGAAACTCTTCGTCGTCCACAGAGTCAACATCATACGCACAGTACACCATGATATCCACCAATCTTGGGGAAGGTCAAAGACAGAGAGAATTACAAACAAATAACCTTTGCAAACAACAAACCACACACTCACCCAATATCTATCAGTATATATCTATGTGTGTGTGTGTGTGTGTGTGTGTGTGTGTGTGTGTGTGTGTGTGTGTGCGTGTGTGTGTGTGTGCGTGTGTGTGTGTGTGTGTGTGTGTGTGTGTGCGTGTGTGTGTGTGTGCGTGTGTGTGTAAAATATGCAAGAGAAGGAAGGCAAAGACAGACAGTGTAAAACCCCAAATGGCAGCTGGACTCCAAATTGGGAATGGCTTCCCGCCAAAATTCAGGTCGGCGGCATGCACGTGGAGCGCATGCATGATGGGACAATTGCACGGCTGAAAATGATGCTTTCGCACAGATGGCCGAGATGGTTAAGGCGGACGACTTAAGATCGTCTCTCGAGAGAGACCCGGGGTTCGAGTCCCCGTCTGTGTACGCT
Source organism: Andalucia godoyi (assembly GCA_009859145.1). NCBI lineage: Eukaryota > Jakobea > Jakobida > Andaluciidae > Andalucia > Andalucia godoyi. The sequence continues at coordinate 45,476 of VRVR01000005.1, forward strand.
ATTTTTTTTTTTTTTTATGCGTGCTTCATTTCTTTTTTACAATCGTTGGCGAGCACGGTTTGGTTGTGGGGAGTCTAGGGTTCAGAATTGCATTCGGGATTCATTCAGAGCTTTTCGAAGTCGAACACACCTCCACAACGAGTGCATGATGCAACCCAGCATGACTGCTCCAATGGATAGGCAAATGAACAAGGACACGATGACAAGGGAAACCGTGGAAGACGACGTCTTGGACGAATTTGGTCCGGGTGCATAGGTTCCCTGTGACGACGATTGATCGACATTCGACCCATCGAACTGCATCAGTGCTCCCTGGAGTACGATAAGTGCATACAGCGCAGCTTCCTCACATCGATTTCCAACAACTGTCTTCCAAGGATACAACTTGATATGAATCACTAGGCTGCCCAACAGCACCACCAGCACTCCAAATTGGCGCCACGCCGAGCTCTGCGACACTGTCGCCAGAAAAACGGCAAGAAGCAGGCGCCGAACGACAATCACAACCGAGTAGTAAAACACATTCCGCTGATACGGAGACAACAGCCCGGACATACAGTACGAGATTTGGCTGCTCTCGCGATGGTGGCGAACAAACAACAAGCAAACTCCTTGCAGGACCGGAATGCCGATCACATACACCACGAGTGAGACGATTGACACGGCTTTCAGGTGGCGGTACGTGGGGTTGGAATCGGAGCATTCAATCCAGGGGGCAGAATTCATGTACGATCTGCCGGTAAACGGCTCGTCGTTGCAGCTGAAAGTACTCAGAGTCTGGTTGGTAATTCCAAAATACAGAAGGGGTATCACCAGGAAGGCAAGCTTGGAAGACAGAAGAACCCACTTGCGTTTCCACGTGGCAGACACCAAAGATGCCTCTCCTGTGCCCGTGGGCTTCGCAGTAACAATACTGAGAAGCTCCGTGTACGGCCCGCGGCCTCCAAAAACCCCTCGCATTTCCATAAAGAACTGGGATATGAAGGAGACAAGAACGAGGACGGCAATGAGAACCACTGGAATGGATATGAGAAACAGAAAACTGGTGTCTGGAGAATGCAGGCTGGGAAACAAACAGGATAATCCAGTCGACTGCGAAGGAGAAAATAGAGACCAAGAAACGGCATGCGCTACCCAGATAAGAGACTCTTGCTCTACCGCCGAATTCTTCAGCAACGCAGCAAGAATTTGCAGATAATTGACAAACACCTGAACAAGTGAAGATAACCGCCGTGTCTCATCATCCATCAGCGATGTGAAGTATGTTGTCTTCTCTTTCCCAGCCGGAGAGGAGGTGTATGTGGGGCTTTTGAACGCCCTGGAAACGAACCGCAGCAGAACAAGAAACAACAGCACTGCGGCAACCACGGAAAGCACGCTGGCAAGGATCATACCGGTGGAATGGCAGGATACGCATTTGAAATCAGCATACACGTGGCACGAAGAACCGCTCTCAGGGCACGAGCATCTGCTGCAAAGCCGGGAAGAAGAACCCGCATTGCACCACGATGCTTGGTCATTCTGAGAAACGTTCATGAACGAAGCAGAGCAGTTTCCGCTGGGGCAGCAGTTGGAGTCGGAAAAGGAAAACGTGGTGTCCAAGCATCGGGCCAGAGCAAACACGGCACCATTAGCAGGAGAAATAATCGGATAGTATCCTTGATTCCAGAACACAAAATTCCCTCCCCCGATGCATTCGCCGTTTGCAGGACACGAGTAACAGTCTGACGGCGGAAGGCCAACCGTGTACGGCATGCATTGACAATTCTCATAGCTAAAGTAACTGGGTGGCACACGTATGCTTAACGATGGAACAACGCTCAGTGCCACGCCGGAACAAACAAAACTGTTTTCTCGGTAGGTAATGGTGTTGTCCCTCGTGAAAAGCAAGTTGGGGGGCACCACGGTTCCATTCAAATTCATGCGCCAATTCCCTTCAAACGACACAAAAGACAAGTAGGACCCAACAAGAGCCTCTCCAACTCGCACGAAATCAAACGGGCCTTCAAAATCGTTGTAGGAAAAGTCAATAAAAGACAGTTGGGGAATGTCAAACACATGCGAAGTCAACGGCCCGGTAAACATGTTGTGGTCCAGAGCCACATCCCGCAACGAACAATTCTCCAATAGTTTCCCCCCGGGCTCCAAGGAAGGAAGCGCTCCACTGAAACTGTTCCCCGAAAGAAAAAGGCGTTTGAGAAACGGCGAACGCAAGGCCGCATCCGGCAGTGGTCCGGTCAGTCTGTTGGCTGCGAGGTTCAAGAAACTCAGACTTGGGATGGAGAGCAGCTGCGACGGAAACGTGCCTTCGATCATGTTGTATGAGACATCCATCGTTTCCAAGGATGTCATCGCCGACATTTCTGCGGGAATCATAGTGAGCTTGTTGTCCGCCAAGTTCAGGTAAATCATGTATGCAAGATTTCCAATCGACGGAGGTATAGGACCGGACAGCATGTTTCCGTCCGCCTCGAGGTATACAAGGAATGGAATATTTCCAATAGTCGATGGGATGGGTCCGCTGATCAAGTTTGCCGTAATGCGAAGATACTCCAAGTACAGACAGCTGTTGCCGAAGTCGTCTGGAAACTGGCCGTGGACCCTGTTGAATCGAAACGAGATCACGGCAATTCCCTTCACACACCATTCTTGCATGACGATTTGAAGCGGCTCGCCCAATGAGACAGATCCTTGCAACTCGGTCTCATCCAGAATGAGCTTGGTGAGAGACAAGTCCTTCCACGAAGCCGGAACGTCCGGTCCCAATCGATTTCTGCTCAGATCCACCGAACGCAGCGACTTCAGCTGAGCAACCACCGAAGGCAGCGGTCCGAACAGCCCATTGTTTTGCAAAACAATCGATGTGATGTTTCCGTTTGAATCGCACGACAATCCAAACCAGTCGCATGCAGAAACCGTCTGATCTCCCCAGCATCCCTGACGAAGCGCGTCATTCCTGCACTGCTGGATCCACGACGGGCCTTGCGTTTCCGCATAGAACGTTGCGAGTACTTCGTACACTAGCGGATCGGATCGCGCGTGGATCGATGCAATATGACCGCGATCGAAATGCTCGGTACCATGGACTCTCAGCAGCGAACCGAATGGCACGGAAGACACGGATGACGACAATGCCAAGTGCACAAACAAGATCACAAAGAGACTGGCAACACAAACTACATTGACTTTCATGGTCGCTGCATTCTGCGTCGTTTGCCCCTCTACCGCCGTCGTTGTCGTTGTCGTTGTCGCTGCTATTCCTTTCTGTGAACATAAACATAAACGCAAATATTAAAATTAAAAAATAGGAGCGACTACGGCTGCGAAGATTGTTTTTTGTTTTTGGGTTTTGAGGTTTTTTGTTTTTGGGTTTTTGGGTTTTTGGGTTTTTGGGTTTTGAGGTTTTTTCCCGCACAGTTCCTAAATTTGTACCCCGCTTGAGGTTCCAAATTCGAACTTGAGATTCTCCTTTTTTTGCCGAACAGCCTCAACTTCCGGTTCCCTTCCGTCTTTCAAAAAGCCCGAACTCTACTTGTTCGTTCTCTTTCTTTCGTTGGCTATTTTCCCCTCTTTTTCGATTTGCTCCATTCTTTTCAAGTCTGCGACGCCCCTGCCTCACCGTACGTCGTACTCGTCTACAAAAACCTGCTTCTTGTTCAGCTTTTTTCCCCCGCACACACACACATACACACACACTCTCTCTCTCTCCAGTTGTTGGGTTCTTTATCAGCCGCGTACAAGAAGCACACAGACAAAGGAATCGGAACATACCTTCCCCCCCTTCTTTTCATCTTCATCTTCATCTTCATCTTCATCTTCATCTTTTGTTTGTACATTTTTTTAGCATTTTTTTTTTTTTGAATACGTAATAATTCGGCATTTCGGAAAAGAATTGTGAACGCAAAAACATTTCGTTTCCTCTTTTCCTGAAGTACTGAACAACCACATAGTTTTTTCTTTCTTTCTTGTTTTCTTTTTTTTTTGAGGGGCCCCCCTTGTTCTGCATCTGTGTTTGTGTTTGTTCATGAATCCTGCAAACCGAAAACGACCTGTGGATTCTATCTCGACGAGCTTCTCCAGTCTTCCTTCGCATCCACGGTCTTCCACGCACTATCGCGCAAACGAGAAACGACCCTCAAGCTCCCTGTTTGCTTCCCAGGACACAGCACAACAAATGGACAGGGACTCGTTGGGGGACCTGCAATTGTCGCAGCAAGGAGAGGTGGAAACGGCGATGGGAAAGAGTGGGATGGCCCTCCAAGAGTCTGATGAGCGCCTGCGAGGTGAGCAATGCTCGGATCTCGAATGCAACTTGTGCTTGAAACTGTTTTACGATCCGGTTACGCTGGGCTGCGGGCACTCGTTTTGCAGACCGTGTTTGCACCGTGCTCTGGATTTCACACCACGATGCCCAGCGTGTCGTGCACCGGCACATGTGTGTGTTGCTTCCCATCCGTCAACGACCGTTTTGTGGTCGTTTATCCAAAAGTACTTTCCCAACGAAACACGAGCACGGCGTTCAGAAGAATCTGCGCTGGTAAGTGTTTCGCTTGATTACGGAAAACAAGAGGAATGCGTGGTTCCGTTCTTTGTATTGCCAGGAACGCATTTGATGCCTAACCAACCGTTGCATCTGCATGTCTTTGAACCGCGATACAGACTCATGATGAGAAGATGCATTGACGGATCGCGGATGTTTGGTATTTTGGGTTTCGTTCCGCAGACGCCCCACTCACCCAACGATGAATGCCAGGTTGGTTGCTTGGTAAAGATTCAAAGTCAGCAGTTGCTTGCGGACGGAAGGTCGCTTGTGGAAAGCACAGGGCTGAAGAGATTCTACATTGTTGGGCCCGTGTCCGAGATGGATGGATACATTGTTGGAAGAATTCGCACCTTTGACGATGTGGAGCCTGCCACCAGGCCTATGACCTCGACGATGTCGACCTCCTCCACTTCTACGACGCAAAGCACCATCACAGCCATGCCATCTCAGGAGCACCTGGCATCGACACCAACATGCGAAGATGCATCGCTAGTGCGCAGCGACGGGGACGCGTCTTCGGAACCGGTTGCTGCAGACGACTCAACCCCCGAACCACACGATGAAGATGACAGCGAACCGACGATTGAGGAACTTGCCGACCGTGTTCACAACACGCTTCATCGTGTGTATTCGACGCTTCCCAGAAACCTGTATGAGGAAATTGAGACACAGTATGGTCCTCTTCCCACTTCGGCGGACCCACATGCCGTGTCCTTTTATGCGGCAGCTGTCATCCCAGTGAATGAAAGCACAAGGATTGAACTGCTCTGCACACGCTCGACAAGGCGTCGTCTCGAACGGACATATGACGCAGTTTGTGCAATGTTGCGCTCCCGACAAGCGCGATGTGCCGTTATGTGAGCACCGGGGAGAATGATTTGTGTATGATACTGCAGCCAGATGCGCGCCCACGCGAACTCGCACACATACACACACACACACTCTCTCTCTCTCTCTCTCTCGCTCGCTCGCTCGCTCTGTCTCGTTTTTCTTACACTCCATTTTTCCAACAAGGAACACAGAAAATAAAATAGTGGTCGGATGTATGTATGTATGTATGATTGACTAGTACGTACATTGTCAAAAGCGACGACATTCGCAGACACAAAACACAAAAACATTAAGCAAACGAGGAAATCACATAGTACGCAGCATGCAACATGCAGCGCGCATGCAGAACACGGGAACGGAAAAAAAAAACATGTACACGATCCGACAGTCATCTCAACTATTCGAAAACGTCCAGACAGTCGGGAACGTGCCACGATCGGCCCGTCTTGACACCGGCTGGCGCAATGAGCGTGGTGTAGTAATGAGGCAAGAACTTGTAATAATGGGGGTCGAGATGCGATCGCTTTGCCGGCTCAAAGTTGGACCACACTTCTGAGTACCGCATGGGCTGGTATTCCAAATCCAAGTTGTACGCTGTGGCATTTGGTGCAAGCTGGAAAGGTGGTGCTTCTGCATAAATGTCGGGCTGCGGTACTGCGTGCTCCTCTCCTGCCACAAGCGATCCTTCCGAAATAATGCTCGTTGCATCGTCATCCTTTTCGACCTTTTTTGCTCCCTTCCTTGCCTTTGCGGCAGGAGCAGTTTTGTGCGTGGATGCGGACTCGGGAACAGGAATCTTTCGCACGACTGCGGCTGTCTTTGCAACTGCAGCGCTGGGCGCAGACGCATGCGACGAGGCCGATGTGGGTCGCTTCTTCTCGGGAGCAGTCCCAGCCACTTGTGTCGCTGTCTTTTCACTGGCAGATGCAGTCTTTTTTCTTTCTGCAGCCGCTTTTGGCACTGCCTTTTCTGCAGCCGCTGGTGCCGCTGCATGTGCCGTCTGTCCAAGTCCGCGCTGAGAACCCGCGCTTGCACACCGAGCTTGACCTCCACAACACTGCTGTTGCTGCTGCTGTTGAGGATACTGTTGTTGCTGATACTGTTGACAGTGCTGGAGCTGCTGGAGCTGGAGCTGCTGGAGCTGGTCCTGATTATGACTAAAGGAAGCGTGAGGATGCAGCATGGGCGGCTGGATGTTTGCATAGTTGGGTCGGTTCTGAAGAGGAGCACTCTGGTACACCGCCGCCTGTTGCTGGTTCATGTAAACCTGCGGCTGCGCCCAAGGACCCTGCGGCCACTGCTCGCCCCAGCCCCCACACACTGTCGGAGTACTATTGCAGGGCTGGGCATAAATGAACTGGTTTCCATACTCTGTTTGCCAGCGATTTGAGACTCGAGGACGCATCCTCGTCGTGTTCTCGGCAGTCGTCGACGGTCCCAACGCTGCATCTTCGGATCCTGGAAGTGCGTCCAGCACTCTCTTGCGATGGAACTCTCGATCGACAGGAAACGAAGGCCGAGTATTCGCTGTCGAAACAGACAATTGCGAACACGCAGATTGAAAACACGCACAGTTTGGCCCAGATGTCGCCGGACGGCTGCCAGACGCACAACCACAATTTGATCCACACGCAGGAACAGGAGGAGACATGTCCTTTGCTACTTGCCTATTTGATATTTTAACCACAGTAAGAATAATATTCTTTAATTAAAAAAACGTAGAAATAACAATGATAGTGTGGAGGGAAACAAACAATGTATGAAATTAAAATATAAAAAAACATTTTACAAAAGCATCCGTGAACGAAATACGCAGAAATCAGAGAAGCGTTACCGGTAACACAAAAATGCGCGCACTCTATTGCTACGGCGTGACAGCAGACGAAAAAGGAGAGCCGTTTTTCATTTGTAGCCATCAGATCCCATCAAGTAAGCACGCATCCTTTTTCGCTTCTGTGCGTGTGTGTGTGCGGAGCCCTCTGAAACTCTCGCCCCATCGACCTTTTTATTTTTCCCCGACGGAACCTCCCCGACACCCTTCGCCCCAAAAAATGAAAAAATGAAAGGAAAAACCAAAAGGCTCTCGGGCCCTTTTCTTTACGATCCAAACGCCCTCTTTTTTAAACTAATTTTATTAATTAATTTTATTGTTATTATTATTATCACCATTAATTCTTCTTTTGTTCCTCTGCTTTGTCTCATTTCTTACTTTCCTTTTCTCTTCCTCTGTATTCTTCCTCTTCTGCCTTCTTTTCCTCTTCTTCCTTGAAGAAAACTGAAAATATCCTTTGTGCTTCGTCAGTCTTATCATTGTTGCTGTTGATTGAAATTTTTTGTGCTTTTTATTTTATTTTTTATTTTCATTTTTTTGAACTGGGTTGCACTGGGTTGTCAGGACAGTCTGAAGAAGAAGAAGAAGAAGAAGAAACAAACAAAGAAACAAAGAAACAAAGAAACAAAGAAAGATGGATTCTTCTTCATCATCGAGTTTGTTTCCATTTGCGTCTCCATTATCATCATCGTCAGCAGCAGTAGCAGCGACGACAACGTCTCCAGGGACAATTCATAATGGCGGAGTAAGGAAACCGGTTCCACAACCAGCCCATTCTTCGTCAAACCCTTCGTTGTCGTCGTCGCCCTCTGCCTCTGCCTCTGCCTCTGTACCTTTACCGTCCTCGAATCCGATTCCATTTGCGTCTCTGTCCTCCTTTTCATCGTCTTCAGTCGCTGCGACATCCGGTTCGTCGTCGTCATCATCGACATCGTCTTCTCCCTCGACGTCGTATAATGCGTACAATTATAGCAGTGGCAGCGGTAACAGCAATAATAATAACTTCCCGTATTCCGCAAGTGGTGGACTGTCTGCATCTCCGGCAACTCAGTTCTCCGTGCATTTCCGCGATAAGCTAGGTATTGATTCGGCGAATGCTGGGAGCGACAGTGGGATCATGCAAAAACGAAGAAGGCTTTCGGATGCTTACGAAAGACCTGCTCAGTCGATCCTTGGCTTCTCCTCTCCTGGACCGTCTTCTCCCCCACAATCCCTCCTCCACAACCAAAGCCCGAGTCACGGCATGTATTCTGTGCCGAACAGCAACAATGCAGGGAGCATCCCTGTCGTTCATCGGCATCAACCCTTGTCACATACATTGTCGCTTCAGCAGCCTTTGCATGGCGGTCAGGGACAGGGACAGGGACAGGGACAGGGATCAGTGGTGCAGAGACATCATCACGTGTTGATGAGGACAAGAGATCGATCCGTATCGGAGCCTGGTCCGCCTATTCCAGTGCCACCGAATCCGGCGCTAATGCAGTACCAGAGTCACGGCTACCACCACTATCATCACCACCACCACCACCACCACCAGCACTCAGCTTCTGTGGCAACCACGAGTAATGTCCATGGAATGGGCCATCAGCAGTATCCCCCATTCTACTCGCACACGCAGTACGGATATGCATTAAACAACGGAAACGCGAGTGCAAATGCCGTCGGCAATGGCAGTGGCGGTGGCGGGTTTGGCGGTCAGTCTCTGGTCAGAGGATCCCCAGGTTCTGCATTCAGGATGATTCCAGCCCACGCAAGACAATGGGTCTCGGTATCGCCTTCGCCACCACCGGGCTCGTCGGGCCCTGGGCTACTGTCCTCACCCTCCGCAACGTCTTCTCCTCCGTCCTCGGTCATCCAGCCGCTGTCGTTCACAGCATCGTCATCCTCTTCTTTGTCTTCGTCTTCGTCGTCGTCCGTGTCAGCGGTGTCTGGTGCATCCACAAACATGGGTACCATGACTCCGTCGTCAACTCCGTCATCATCGTCGTCTGCCTCGTCGTTGGGCCCGGTCTCCTCAGTTGGAGGTGGTTCAGGATCGACAGCGTCTATGGCATCGAACAGCTCGGTTGGAGTGGAGATGGAGCCGCGCGGACTCACAGACGAGATGACAAGACGGATGCTGCATCAGGAAGGACTGTCTGTACGAATCCGCGTTCCCGTGTCCCTGTCCCCGCCCTCCTCAACTGCCTCAAATGCCACAGTGTCCACGACTGCGGCCATGGGATCTGGACCCGGCGAAAAGGGAACACCATTCCTCGCGTTTGGGCCGACGGGTTCGAGCAATCTGGGAGGGATTGCTGCTGGCTTGGGGACCAAGAACCCGTTTGATACAAATCGATCAGCATCAGCACCAGTGCACTTCGCCCAGACTGTTCCAGCAATGCACAATGTGTCATCGCCATTCCAAATTCAGCAGCCCATCGGCAATGGAGCGAATCCGTATCCGCACTTCTCACCTCCGCAGCAGTTTGTTTCCCATCACCTGCAGTCGCAGCAACAGAGTGGAGTGGCTGCCGTGACTCGTATGGACATTGATCAGGACGATAGCGATGTCCGTGGTATCGCTGAAGACGAGGACGAAGACGGGGTTATGATGGGCTACTCAAGGTCGCGGTCCCCGGAGAGCGATGACAGTGATGGTGGTGGTGGACACTCGCATGCTCATACACTTTCTCGATCCCGTCGAGAGAGCAACGGAAACGCGTCTTCGCAAGGTGGAATCGCAATTCGTGCGCATCGCGTGCCGTCTCCTGACGGATTCTCGGGAACGAACAACGGTCTGTCTTTCTCGCAGGCGATTCCCGCCAGCAGAGGAGGCGGTGGAGGAAACGGACATCTTGGGCTGTCGCGATCCCTGCCGCCGTCCTCGCTGTCCAATGCAAACTCCAGTCCGATGACGTCGGGTCTCGAGAAAATGCAAGATGACGACGACTCTCCCACGAACAATAACAACGGAAACAGTGGTAACAGCAACAACAATAATAATGGTAATGACGATGGTGGGATGACGCACCGGGAGCTGGCAATCATGTTCGGATTGTGTTCCGAGAAGGACGAGGTGCACTTCCGTTTACGTGACTTCCGACGGTCATTGCTTTCGAAGCTTTCGCCAGCGCACAAGACGTATATAGATGCACACGATATGGACAGGCGGCTGCTTCTTGACTCGGTTGGCCGAAGAAAGATGACTCCGAGGGAATTCGCAGAGAAGCTCATCGTGGTCCAATTCCACTATCAACTGCACAATGGTCGGCTGCCGTCCTTTTCGCATAAGGTCGACAAGAATATGTTTTCGCAGCACGTCGATGCTTCCATGTCTCTCTTTTCCCCCGAGGTCGGCCGCCGTGCGTATGCCTACATCAAGAAGGGTATGACAATGGACGAAGCCGTCAGGCAATCCGTTGACGAAACCCGAAACATGGCATTCTCTGTATCTGCCTAACCCCACGACCTCCACGATTTCTGTTTTCGTCTCCGCCGAATCCTGCCTCTTTCTCCCGATATGTTTCGTGAATTATGTCTATGTCTATCTCTATGTCCTTGTCCATGTCCATGTATATATATGTCCATGTACTGTAATAATTAATCTTTAAAAAAATTGTTCATCAATGAATCTCGGTGGGTTACTCAATGTCGTACAAGCGCAACAACGCATCGTCTCCGAGCTTCCAATTCCTACCCTCCAGGCCCCTCCCCTCTCCCTAAAATAAAAAAACACCTCGCCAGGTTACTACTATCAGAGGCAGCGAAAATATTCGACTTTCCGTCCCCGGAGTTTGAACCGGTGGCCGGTCGTAGTCGGATCGCGTTCCTGAGCCCGTACAGTGGATTTCTCCAACTGATGGAACACGAGAAGTCTGTGAGCTGCAGAGCGACATTTGCTTTTTCTTTTTTTTCGTAAAAGAAAGTAGTATTATCTTTAGGAGGAGTAGTAGTAGAGAAAGAGGAAGAGGAAGAAGACAGGAGAAACATGTCTGCAGTGCCGAGCGTGCGGATTGAGGCGTTCCAAGGCCCAAGCGAGCTTCCAGCAATCATGTCGATGATGGAATCTGCGCTTTCGGAGCCATACTCCGTGTTTACATATCGGTACTTCATTGACGGTTGGCCGCAGTTCTGCTTTCTTGCAAAAACCGAGCTCACGAATGAAATCGTTGGGTCCATTGTGTGTCGCCTTGAACCCCACGTCCCACGGCTCGCCTTCACTCCCTTCTCCCCTGACGCGTCTCCCTCGAGACCCTCTGCCTCTGCATCTGATTCTGCTCCTGCTCCTGCTCCTGCTCCTGCTCCTGCTCCTGCTCCTGCTCCTGCTCCTGCTCCTGCTCCTGCTCCTGTAGAGGAATGCCGTGAGGCTGCGGCAGGGACGGAACCAAGCACAGCAACCGTGTCACCGCATGATGCAACGAGCCGTGGTTACATTGCGATGCTGGCGGTGCTGCCGTCGATGCGAGGGCGCGGGATCGGGAGCATGCTTGTGGATCGTGCGATCGCAGCACTCGAAGCAGCGCGCTGTGACGAGGTGGTCCTTGAGACGGAAGTTACTAACAAGAGCGCGCTCAAACTGTACGAAGGCGTCGGGTTTGTACGAGAAAAGAGACTACATCGATACTATCTCAACGGATGCGACGCACTGCGCCTTAAACGATGGTCCCCTTCTCCGTCTTCTTCTGCATCTCGAAAAGTCGACTCGTAAACTGTGCATACAATGTTCATTAATGTACAGGAATCAATAATAATTAAAATTAAAATTAATATGATAAAAATTAAAACCACAGAAAAATAACAATAAAATAATAATACAACAAACACAAGAACAGGTGTTTGGAAGAAATGATAGGCAACGCCTGCATTATACACTGAACATGCATATCGACGAATAGACATGCATACTCAGTCTTGCATCCCGTCGCCGGGAAGGGGGGTGGGCCCCAACACGCCTCACGGCGCTCTTCAGATAGGTGTTCCGCGCTCCGTTCCCAATCTCGATCAATCGGTGAGCCACTTTCTCAGCGTGACACGTTGTTCTTGAGAAGCGTGCATTTTGATTCTGACGGCCCTGGCAGCAGGCGCTTTCGTGTCCTCAGTTGCAGCGATTGATGCACCTGGAGATACGAGAGTAGGAAGAGACGGCAGGCATAGTGACACGTGGTCTCTTAGGAGGTCTGCGGGACCTAGGAGGCCCTGCATCGGGCGGCGTCGGCGTAGGCGAATGCGTCATCGCAGGCACTCACGCCCATATTTTGAATTAAAAAAGTGAAACCAACGAATGATAGGTGGCTACGCGTAAGCACGAATTCCCTGTGAAACAAACGTGCTAGTGTCGGCCAGTATTGACCGTGTCCGTTTATGTATACTTCCTTCCGTATGTATCACAATGTCGTGTCATTATTCAACGGCGCAGACAGACACACAGCGGCAACCAGAGAGGATGCATGAATAAGACAAAGAAGAGACGGGAGGAACGGGCTACGAGGCGACAGAGAGGGCAGCGAGGCGTTCGCGCTCGTATTCTTCCATATCGTCATCCTCGCCGTCATCCCCCTCGTCATCGTCAACGTAACCCCATGGCAGCACCACAGAAGGATGGACGAGCATCGAGGCCCTTCCCACATCCGGTCGTTGCAGCTCCACTACACCTTCTTCTTCCTCCCCAACCTCCTGCTCTTCCTCTGCTGCTGCAAGACCATCCTCGCCTTCGTCGTCATCAGCGATCACCCGGCGGTCTCTCTCGCTGTTCGTCGGAACAGCCATCGATCTGAGGCTCCCACCGTCCATGTCGCTCTCGTCACTCTCGCTCTCACCTTCTTCGTCATCGTCATCGTCATCGTCATCGTCGTACTCTTCGTCACCGTCAACATCATCATGCACACCATCTTCCACATCGTCATCCTCGCCACTGTCGTCGCCAATGCCCCCTAGAACATGGTGCTGTCGCAAACGCAATCTCGAAGACGACGGAATGGGATTCGTATTGACGCTTGTCGTCATTGGTGACACAGAACTCGTGGTGTGGCTCCCGTGATGCCGACGACCACTTCTGCCTTCCGCAGCACGGCTGTCACGGCCGCCATTGCCTTCAACAGTCGTGCTGTTTCTGACTCCAACTCCAACGTCGCCGTCGCCGTCGCCGTCATCATCGTCTTCATCGTCAGAAACGCTGCTGGAAGCTTGTTGGACAGTGAAACGACCATCCTGATCATCCTGTTGAATCGTGTCTCGCACATAATCACTCCTGCTCCTTTCGCTCGCTCTTCTTCTTCTTCGCCGACTCGCATCACTATCTGCACTGCTTCTGCTGCGGCTGCCGTTGATGTTCCCACCGCTGCTGGTATTCACATCGGACGGGCTCCGACTGTCCCTTCTACTATCTCTGACTCTTCGAAGAATGATGCAATTCGCGAGTCGGATCTTCTCGAGGTGCTTGGCCCGTGCCGTCAGATGCGAGATTCCCCTCTGAGTAACGTACACGCAGTTTGCAATAGCAATTCTTACCAGTGCTCTGCAGTTCTGCGCAACAAAAAAGAGCGCCACGTCGGTGATTTTTGTGTGGTTGATTCTGAGATTCACAAGCTGTCTCCCGATTCCGGCGAGTGCGAGTACCGACATGAATGCATCCGACACGCCATGACATCTTGACAAATTAAGCGAAACGAGCAGTGGGCAGTGCGCATCGAGTGCCCGCACCGCATTGTACGTGATTCTGGAGCATGCCTTGAGATTCAGTCCCAGCAACAACGGCGTCGATGCAGTGCATCGTGAAAGCCCGTCGTCCGAGAGCAGCACACAGTGCGATAGAGACAGATACACCAACCCTGGTGCTGCAGCCGTCATTGTTGCAATACCCTTGTCAGACAACAGTCGCGACGACAAAGCCAGTTTCTGCAACCGTGGAAACGCACATCCGGACCCCGAGCCACTGAGGGAGCTGCTGTGAGACGACCCGCCAGACGCAGCGGCCTTGACAAGCCCGCGGTCTGTGATGGAGCAGTACTTGAGCGAGAGCGCAACGAGCGATGCGCCCAGCGCCGATGCAATCACTCGCAGTCCCGCATTCGTGATATGCGGACAGTTGGTCAAGTCCAGCGACTGCAGCCCTCCTGTGGACAGCGACACTGACAATGAAGAGGAAGAGGAAGAGGAAGAGGAAGAGGCGAGGCAAGAAGGCGACAAGCAGCGTCCGTAATGTGAGGACAGTGAGACAGATTCACGTGCGTCGATTGCGGACAGATCACGAGCGACAGGTTGTGGTCTGCAAGCTGTCCGGACTCGCGATGTGCAATGCGACACAGCAGCGCTCTGGTGCCGTGCGGAATCCCATCCAGATCAGCATCGCTGTAATAATTCAAATGATGTCCAATAAACGACGCACACAAATACGATAACTGCGACCTACTGTCTGCTGAAGAATCATGCCTTTTCTTTGGTCGGACCGCTCCAGGAGACGACGACGATGCCGATGCCGATACCGAGGAAGCCGCAGACGGATCAGCGGACGAAGTGGACGAGGAGGAAAGGAGTGATTTAAGAACAGACGGCCATGATCGAGACGGTGGCTTGAGCCGCGAGATCGCGAGTCGCTGTTCCTCCAGAATCGTCCTTTCACTTTTACTTTTCCGTCTCTTCAAAAACGATAGCGTCGATGACGACGCTAATGTCGACGACGCTATTGAAGTGGACGAGGAAAAGATCGGAGAGCCAAGAGATGACGTCCGCTGTGGTTGCTGCATCTGCAGATGGTGTTCATCATGGAGATGATGGTGGTGGTGATGAGAGGACCGGCGCGAAGACGATGATCCACAGCCCATTTCGCAAGATCCAGCCAGTAGTGAAACAGAAAAAGAGGCAGCTACGTGCGCGGATTGGGGGGGATTCCTCTGTTGTTGTTAAAATTGTTGATTTTCTTCTCCGGTTCTGCTGCTCTGATCTTAAATGTTCATGGTACAGAAAACAACTTTCCGAATGGCTAGACAGCGTTGAATTTGTGCTTGTTTCTTGTTTTTTCCCCTCTGCAATGTTTTTTTCTTCTTCTTGTTTATTTTTCCTTTCTCTTTTTTGTTTGTTTGTTTATGGGCGCAGCAAAGGAAACCCGAGAGAGGAAGAGATGCCCTTTCGGATGTGGGTCGATTGGTCATGCGTTCCATCAGAGGCGTTTGATGGGATAACCATCTGTGATGGACATGTCGGGTCAGAAAGGACGGAAAGAGAGCACACGTCTCAAGAGTCAAGGCATCAACTCGCAAGTCAACCAAACACTACCGTAGTCCCCTCTAGCAAGTCCGCCCAGAATCCCTGTAACGGGTGCGAGCGCTGAACCCTATTTCTGAATTTCAATTTTCCACCGAGTTTTTTCCGTTTTGCTTTTTGACTGTCTCTGTTTGATATCTTTTCTCTTTTCTTTTTTCTTTTTATGTTTTACCTTTTATCTTTTTTCTCTGCAGTGTTTTTTCCCCCCCGTTTCATTTTAGTTTTCATTTTCATTTTTATTACATTGACTTTTAGGCTTTGGAATTGCACAAGAGCTCAGTACAGCAGCACATCGCAGTAGAAATGCCAGTGAAAGGAATCCAGTATTCTGAAAAGTACAACGACGACAAGTTTGAGTATCGCCATGTGATTCTTCCAGGAGACGTAGCCAAGCTTGTTCCGAAGGGTCGGCTGCTTCACGAGAACGAGTGGCGCCAGCTTGGAGTCCAGCAATCGCGCGGATGGATCCACTACGCTATCCACCGTCCAGAGCCGCACATTCTTCTCTTCCGCCGCTCGCTGTCGTATGCTCAGCAACCAAACGGAACCGTCGCAACCGCCACCGAAGGACAGCTTCAGACTCAGTGCTAGTCGCAGCAAGTAGTAGTAGAAGAAGAAGAAAAGAAGAGTATACAACATGAATAAGAAAATACTATCAAGCCTGCCAAGCATGTCAGACGGTCCGTCATGCTGCTGCTGACGATGAGGATAGCGCTGCTGTTATCGACGATTAACCTTTTGCGCGTGAAAATAAATACGAGAAGAAAAGACGAGGGAGAGAGAAATGAGAGATGCCGTGGTTTATTGTTCAAAAGATGACGCCGACTCACGACTTGTTGAACTTTGCAATACGGTCTCGGATGCTGCCAAACGAGGAAACATCGACAGAGGCAGCGGTTGTCGACGGACTCTCCGCGGCCTTAGGCAGAGAATACTGCGGAACGCTCGGCGGAGTGGTGGAGGAAGACGTGGTGGTGGTCATCATCGAGGAGGACAGCATGGGGCTTGACATAGAAGACGTTCTCGAATGTGCGGGGGAATACGATCCAGAAGTCGCAGGGCCGACTGGGGTTGCCATGCGAGGTGGAGAAATGCTCGACGACGTGGCTGAGGCAGGTGCAGCAGAGGACGACGCTGACCGCTCATGCCCAGCACCACCACCACGCGGGATTGCAGAACCCAACGGCGCAGCGGGAGGATTCAAAGCACCGTACGCCACAGAGTATCGATACGTGGACTGCGGGGATGGACTGGACTTCAGCTGCGGGGCAGTCGCTGTCGCAGACGAGGCTGAAAATGTCGACTGCGGCTCTGCAGCAAGGGCAACAGAATTTACCTGGCCAGATTGCTTTGAACCAGGGGTAAGCAGAGGAACAGGAGGAACTGCAGGAGATGTACTGACCGTTCGTGATGTTGCTGGTGCTGTTATCGACGCAGTTGGTTTAGGAGGCGAAGATTCTTGCCCATTGGCGGTTGGAGGAAGCCACTTGTTACTATCTGCAACTGCAACTGCAACTGCAACTGCACTCGAAGGCACAGCAACGGCAGGGGAACTTGCAGGGTTGCATTCCACGGGTGATAATCCAGGGTCCAATTGCTGGCGCCGCTGCAGCCGTGCGAGGAGCTCGGAAGAAGCAGATGTTGTCGAAGGTGACTGGTAAGTCGTTGCGGAAGCTGCAGGGGCCACGGAAACGGGTGTTGTTGAAGAATGACCAACCTTGGAAACGGGCAGGGATACAGTGACAGGCGAGGCCTGAAGAAACCCTGGAGACTCATTCACCGGCGGGGTCTCCTTGACGGGAGTGCCACTTGGTGCATCTGCAGAAGGACCTGACGGAGACTGCAAATCTTGTTCCCGCAATTGTCGACGACGCAGCACTACCGTCAACTCGGAATTCGTATTCGTATTCGTATCCGAAGCAGAGGGCTTTTCCGGTGTTGTAGGAGCCTTGCGAGCACCAAGGACGGGGACTGGCGGCGTCGCCGGTGTTGCAGAATGCGAAGCTCCAGAAGGCATACGAGCGTGAACAGTAGACGATTCCACTGGACCTTCAACACGCGACCGCGACTGCGAATGGGGTTGTGGCTGTGGCTGTGATTGCTGGTTGCGATCTGGCGTGCGACTCAGCGGAGGAGGACTGGCGACAACGACAGATCCATTTCTGTCGACTGGCGTGTCTAACGTCGGATCCTTCCCTGCATTATTAGCGGGTTGAGGCGGTGACGGTGGAGGCGGGGGAGACAACGACCTCGACAGTAGTGGGAGTGGAGCAGCGGCAGCAAAAGAACCCGTCGGAGATGGAAGTGGTGCCAGTCCTGTCATTGCTGCCACAGAAGGTGCTGCAACAGCGCTCGCGGATAGCTGATCATCGTTCGATGCAATTCGCGGCTGCGATGGCGGGGGCGGGGGCGGGGGAGACACACTCTGCGGGCCCGATGTCGATGCGGAGCGCACAGGCGGCGGTGATGGAGGTGGCGGCGGCTTGAAATCCCCCTTTTCCGACCCCTGGCCGTTCGGTGTTGAAACATCAGTGATTGGTGACTGAACGAGTCCGTCAAAATGTCGAAGCATTGCGTCCTCTGAATCAACAGATAACGGACATTCCAACATCGGGAAGCGTTCCGGAGCACTGCCGGGATCCAGAGTCGACATCGTCGAGCTGATGTCGTCAATTTCTTCTTCTTCCACAAGCAGCGGCTGTGTGCGCACTGGAGGCAGTGGCGGAGGGCGGAAATTCAGGCGTCCAGCGGGCGTCATCGGGGCAGTAAAAACTTGCACGGGGGCTGGAGCCACGTATTGCGTTGACGAATCAGGTCTTCTCGAAACCTCGAGATCCAGTCCTTCAATGCGCCACAGAGGATTTGTGGTATCCGTAAACTTGAATGTTGTGACTTCATTTCGACGAAGGGGAGACAGAACGGAATCAAACTTGGGAGGAGGAGGAACAAGAGATGATTCCGTCTCCAAATCCAGCCGCGGTCCGGTGGCATCCTTTCCTACAAACGACTCGCTTGTTTCAAATTCAGAAAGCTCAGCGCCGTCACTGCTTGCAATGGCAGCATTTCTGGTGTCTTCCACCTGAGAAGCAGTCTCCGATCTACGATCCGATGCTGGCTTTGTCGGATTGGACGGCTCAGAAGGCTTGGATTCAACAAACCTCGCTTCCTGCTCGACTTTCATTCGCTGGGCTCGTTTCTCTCGTGCTTCCTTCATCCATGGCGGTTCCTCGGAGCCATCTCGAGAAGGAGGAGACATAGACACGACGGTGGCTCGCTTCAAAGTCTGTCGATGCGAAGCAATCAAGGCAGACCGATCTTCCGATTCCTTGCCAACAGCCTCAAGATAAGAGGGCGCCTCCGATGCTTTCTTCGGCTTTAACTGCGTTTGCAATGCTTGCTGTGCGATCAATGCGGCAAAATTGAACTGCACTGGAGACACTTCTGGTTGCTGTACTCCATTCCCAGGCGTTGCCGTCGAGCGCGGAGGAGGCACTTCTGGAGTCGCGGAATTCAAAGATGTGCGCTGCGACGGCGGTCGATCTGCATTTGTTGTTTGCTGATCATCCAATGAATAAACGGCAGCATTCTTTCCAGCAGACTTCTGCAGCTGATGCTGCTCCAATTGTTGTTTGAACGACAGAGCCCGTGGCCGCTGGTGTTCCTCCGAAACGACTGGTGAAAGCGGGTCTGTCGACGGACCCTGCGACGATTGCGGTGTGGATGGTAATGGAGACGTCGGGTCCCAACTGCCAACCTCGCAATAATTGACAGGAAACCAACCTTGTTTTCCCAGAAACTGCCCAAACTTCCAGTCAGCAGTCTCATTTGTAACAGGAATGTACACAATGTCGGCGTGTGCGGGGAAAATGAGATCGGTATCATGGGATTCGCAGCCAGCAGTGGGATAGGCATACAATGTTTTGATCATTCGGCAATCCGGGCGAGATTTAAGCATGGAAACATCCATGTCGTGCCTCTTCTTGTAGTCAGGATCATACTCGGAAGGCGACAGCGTGAACAGCTGCCAGAACTTGTTAATCTTCAAAAATGTCACGTCAGCCTTCGGCTGTCCTCGCAAAGAGGCCGTATTCTCGATGAGCTTCGCGACTTGTGCTTCAATGGCAGCAACCCACGAATCCCTGTCGTCATTCGAGTCTGCAATCAGCGTGTACGTTCGATGTGGAACAACAATCTGAAACAGATGCTGCAGACCTGCTGCATCGGATAGCTTGCGAGCCCATGCAACGGGGCTGTTCTTGAGCCAAATGGTTCCAGAGCAACGCAGATTGCCAGGAGAGCCTTTGCAATACATCAGACAATCGCTGAACAGAAAGAACTGCCTTGCTTGGATGGCACGATCTGAAATCTTCTTCAATATTCCTTCCTTGACGAACCTTCGATGAGGCACCAGAAAATCCTTCTCCACTCCATGGACCTTTTCCAAAATGCTCATGAACTTCTTTCTCATGATCATGTCTTGCACCTTTCCATTCACATCAAACGTTGCCTCCTTGACCTTCTCCAGAGCCTCTTCAAGTGCTTTCCGATCAGGATGATACTCGCAAGTATCCTTGATCAGCTCGTTGATTAGCAGCGGATACTTTGACAGACGCTGAACGGGACGAATCATCAGGGACTCCAAGGTCTGCATTTTGGCCCTCGAGTCCTGCATACACTGGTCAAGGAACCGCTGGAACGCAGGATTCGCCGACTTTCGCTTGACAAGCTGCAGCGCATCTTCGTACAAGCTACAAAACGACGTGTATGACTTGATGACATATAGCCCGGCTTTGCTGAACACGTCGCCTAGACAATGAAAATCTTTTCTCCGGAAGGACTTGCGCGCATCTAATCTCTGCTCGATGTCTCTTAGCAGCTGTGAATTAGCAATTAAAATAGTCGGAATTTGCCCAAATACTAATTGCACCTCATCGGGTGAAAGAAGTTTGTAATCGCTGAGCGGCGTTATATACAACTATACACCAAAACAAAAATCAACAACACAAAATCAACAAACATTAATAATAAGCACATCAACCAACCATCCATCCATCCATTCCAGTTGCCAAAGAAGCAGCAGCAGCAGCAGCAGAAGAAGAAGAAGAAGAAGAAGAATGCAGTCTACATACATCTTGAATGATCTTCATGCAATTCACAAACACTCGCTCGGTATGCACGATTTCGCGAAGCACGTGACATCTTTCCATTGCTCGAGACCCTAAACAGCAATAAACAAAAACAAAGCAGAAAATTGAACACGACGGTAAGAATAAACAATCGATGCGTCACATTTGAAGTGAAACAATACACCAAAATAATAATAATAATAATAATAAATAAATAAATAAATAACACATACACGGCTTTCCCAGTCGTCGGCGCTGAAGCCATCGTCTGACAATCGATTGGACGCAAACGATTTGCTTGTGATCCATGGCCGAATCAGAGGAGCATCAAAGGCACAGCTATCGCTCTCGAAAACTACCTTTTTCCACCCTTGTGTGCGCGTATGTATGTTTGCGTGCGTGTATGCGTGCGTGAGAAGAGACCACCTAGAGGAAATGAAAAAAAGACTCTAAAACGTTCGTTTTATTGATTCATTACCTTTTCGGAAACCCAACTCCCTGTTGCATCAATTGATGAGAGGCGCCGTTCGCCACGTGGGGGGGAACCGGAGTTGATGCTGTACTGTAATTGATTTTTTTTTCTTTTTTCTGCTTCTTCTTCTTCTTCTTCTTCCCCCGTCGAGTCGCGTTGTCGAAGGTTCGTCCAATTGTTTGCTCTGAGCATGCTTCAGCGGTTCCGAAAATAATAAACAATAATAGATTTTTTTTTTGTCTTCTTTTCTTTCTTCTCATCATTCATTTTTTTCCCCCTTTCCTCTTCTCCTTGTTCTTCTGACAAATAGAAAAGGCTTCAAGAAGAAAAAAGGGTTCAATTTGCCTTTTGTTTGGTTCTCGCGCTCGCTGTCTCTGTAACACATCTTTTACTATTTTCTTTCCCTTTATTTTGCTATTTTTTGTGATTTTTGGTTTTTTTGGAGTTTGTGCTTGTTTTGCCAATCATGTTCCTCGTCAATTGGATGTACTCCATGCTCAACTATCTTGGTATGTCACATTTATCCCCATCATTCGGACCCTGCAAAGCTATTTGTGTTTCCCATCGGTAGATTGTTTGTTCATGTTTCTAATGCAGTTGTGTGCTGTATATGATTGTTCTTTACGATGCTGAATAGGGCTTTATTACAAGAATGCCAAGATTCTGTTCCTGGGGCTGGACAATGCGGGAAAAACTACCCTTCTTCACATGCTTAAGGACGAGCGCCTTGTTTCTCATGCCCCGACTGCACGTCCGTCTTCGGAAGAACTCACTCTTGGAAAGATCAAGTTCACTGCATTTGATCTTGGTGGGCATGACCAAGCCCGTCGTGTGTGGGCAGACTATTTCCAGAAGGTAGATGCCATTGTCTTTATTGTGGACACATACGATAAGAAGCGGTTTGCCGAGGCAAAGCGAGAGCTGGATGGGCTTCTCGGCCGCGAGGAACTTGCCAAGGTTCCCTTCCTCATCCTTGGAAACAAGATTGACCTGGCTGGAGCCGCCTCTGAAGATGAGCTGCGCATGTCGCTTGGCCTTTCCAGCTTCACCACAGGAAAGGGCAATGTCCCCGTCAAGGATGTGCGGCCAATGGAAATCTTTATGTGCTCTGTTGTCAAGCGCCAAGGATACGGTGAGGCATTCCGCTGGTTGGCACAGTACCTGAACTGATCGTTTTGACAGGAGATGGAGGACGAAGTCGGAGCGGAAGAAGAAGACGAAGAAGAAGATGGTGGTGGCGGTGGTGGTCTTTGCAATGTCGAATAGATGGTAAATAGGAGTGATTCAACTTTTGTACATGTTTTTTTGTTTTTTTTGCGGCAGCGATGGGGATAGATTACAAAAGATATTGGATGCTGGCCATCAGAGATCATCAGCGGATTGAATCTTCCGAACATCCGGGCGGCCACGGAGAACGGAATGGACGGTACTCGCATCTGAACATGTGCCCACAGCGAACGCCACAAGAGAATGCCAGTCGTCGCTGTGCAAAGACAGCCACGTCAGAAAATCGGCGAGAGACGAAAGATTGGCCGAGGAACTCGCTTGGAAATCAGTGTGCTGCAGGAGGGAAAAAACTTCATCATGAGGGGCTGTAAACAGAATAAGGAACGAAGTGGAGTCGACAATGCTCAGTCGGAGTCGATCCATCTGTACCTTGCCGAAGAGCGATAAATCAGCCTCCGCCAGCAAGGTGAGCAAACAGTCTGGAATCTGCGCGAGAATAGTCCTGACATCCAGACAAAGTGAGACAAACCGCGGCTCCGATGGTCGAACCTCAGCATAAAGACGCAAAAGCAGGCCGACAGCCTCGCAGGCAAGCGCAGAATTGTAGATGTCCGCTGTTCGGCTTGTGCACTGCGTTCGGATTTCTCGGCACAGCCGCTGGATATTCATCACGAAAGCTGGAATGGCGTGCAATGGCTTGGTACCCTGAAGAAATGAAAAGCGGTCTTGCCAGTTCGCAGCCTCCAGACACGACAGTACCGTGTGACGAATCAGAAACAAATGGGTCTGCAGACATGCATTGTGCACGTCCAGCACAACGGAACCCGTTCGGCAAAAGACCTGCGCAGCCTCCGTTGAGCCCAGCGCATACTGCCGCTCAAGCATCCTGAAGGCATCTGCAAGCCTGTCGTTTACCGAAAGCACCTCAGCAAGTTTCACGGACCGACATTTTAAAGACGCAACCTCCTGAATCGCGTGGGCAGTCCACGCCCGGTATGCATCAATGACTGCAGAACAGGTGCTCTCCAAGAATCGCGCAAATGTGGCAGATCGCAAGACGACATCATGCGGAAAACACTCTCGAATGCGTGCGACCATCTCTCCGATTGGCAGGGGCTTTCCCAAATCCTGCCGACAAAGGTGCACGATGCGCTCTGCACTGGCAGCACCGGCCTGCTGCAGCATAGGCTCGCAAACGTCGTCCACCAGAAACCAATGTGGCTCAAACAATGCAACTTTATGGCAAATGGACACCACAACAGCCAGGCTCTGTCCTCTTGATTCGTACAATCCAGATACAGAGGCTCGAAAGTGGTCTCTGTACGTCGCACGCACATACTCGTTGACCTCCGGAAGGCTGACCAGCAACACTTTCAGCAAACCGACATCCTGCTCAATCGCGATGTGAAAATGCGAAAACACATCGTCTACATTTGCCAACGAGTCTTCTGCGTCATACACAAACAAAGCAATATCGCGCTTCCGGAACGCACTCAACATCCCGATGAGCTCTGTGCGATTCACAGCATTTGCTTCCGAAAACTGGATGAAACCCTTGCGCTTGTCACTCCAAGGCAGCGGATGCAGCCTCTCCAATTTTAATTTCCAATTCAGCAACTCGGAATGCAAATCGGTTGAACGATCATCATTTTCTGCAACTTGGAACAGCCCTCGGTCACTCGTCAGCTGCGCTTCGGCGGCTGGCCGTGCACTGGAGCCATACGCCCTAGCGGCATCATCGGAACAACCATCAGCCACAAATCTTTGAAGCCACTCGACATCCAGCGCGTTCCGGACAACGTCATCCATCTGTTCGAAATGACACGCCGCGCGTCCTTCCGCCCGCCAACGTCGGTCCGAGTCGCAGAGGGAACAACCAAAAAGGGAAAGAAGCTGTTTCCGCTGGAACCCTCAACCTCCGATTGGATTACCGTAGTCAGAGGACACACTACAGCCGCAGTGCCTCGTTGAGGCCGATTCCTTCCCGTTTCCACCTTCTTGACCCCTCGGCTGTCGGCTGTCGGCTGTTGACTGCTGACTGTTGACTGCTGACTGTTGACTCCCGAGGCTCCTTTCTTTCAAATGTCCTTTTGTTCACGAAAGAGAGACGGGAAGGAAGGGCAGAAAAGTTGAATTATTTATTATTATTTTTTGACGGAAAGAGGGTAGAATGACGGAAAGACTACAAGATCTTGTTGCATCTCTTCGAGCACAGATTGAAGACGAGCGGGCATCTGCGCTCGCAGCCATTTCCGAGCGCGATGCGGACCGCGAGCGACTGTTTGATGCATTCCGGCACATTTATCGAATGTCTGACAAGGCAGTGTCCTTTATGGTGTCTGAGGGAGCAGGATTAGCAGACGAGGCGGTTCATTTGATGAGCCATGCTCGAGACATTGCGCTTGCATCCCTGCCAGAAGCTGAACAACGGGCCATTGTTCTGGCTCAGAAGAAGCAGATGCTGGATATGATGAGATCGAATTCTGCAGCACAGTTCGCGGCTGTTGGGGGACACACTACAGACCAAATGGACGTTGAGGACGGTACTGCACTGTGCGTTCCGCAGGACACGGATGGTGAAGAACTGTGGGAGTCGCAAAGAGAACTGGCAGATATGAGAGCACAAAACATTGATGTTCGCGAAATGGAACGACTTGCAGCAGCTGCAGACGCACGAACCACATCTGCATCTGCCGGCTCCAGAAAACGAACGTTGGAACAGCAGTGTGAAGCTGATGTTGGTGATCATGGTGGTGATGATGACGGAGACGAGAGAATGCATGGCGCGGAAGATAACCAGAGCAGCCTAAGTGAAGACTTTGCAAAAGAAGCATTGTATGAAATTCTCGCTTCGAAAACCGACCACCAATCCATTTCCAAGTCCGCAATGGACTATCTCGATTCTCTGATGCACACGGTCTGCAAAGCGGTTGCAGACGAGGTCGTGAAGTCCGGAGCGACAGATGAAGCTTCCGTCAAGGACGTCGTGTCCCGCTTGCTCCCAAAACGCATCGCGGATCGCGCGACCTCGTTTGCTGACGGCAAGACAACGAGCGCCATGGAACGACTATGACAGCTTTGTGCGTAGAACACCAAAACAATACGATTTTCTTACCGTAGTCAAGTCTAGAATTTCTTTCATTCTTGCACTTTTTTCTTTCTATTATTCTTTCTGTTAGCTTGTTTTTAATAATCGAACCCTCAAGCAGCACCACTCATCAAAGACAAAGACAAAGACATCGCATGGCTCCAAAGAGGGATCTTCCCAACAAACTCAAACCGACCATGCCCGACGGTGCCGAGAACCAAGAAGCTCGTGGTTGCGACGACCCTTTGATGCAAAGCAGTGTGGATGGAAGAGTTTGTGCTCGCCCCAATTAATAAAAACAAAAAACATGTGGCTTGGATCTGTCGCTTAGCCGATGACCAATAATGATTTTTTGGCGAGCGTTTAAAGACACTTTTTTTATATTTAAATGTGAGGGGTTGACATGTGTCGATATATACCACTTTTTTAAATAAAGAAAAGAAATTTTCGCTGCATTGTTTTCTCCGATCGGAAATTCAAACCCCCGAACCTCCTCATCTGGCGCAATTCGTCTCCATTTATTGGTGGTATATTATTATTATTTTTTTTCGCTCTTGAGCGTAGAGTGTGTTGCTGGAATGTCGGGAATTGAACAGCGGGTTGTGGATGGCCTCGTAAGCAAGTATGCATGCGCAGCAAGCTTGTCTGGACTGCGGGACAGCGGCACCCGGAGAGATTTTCTGAGCGTGCTCATCGACGTCATGTTGCGTGACGACTGTCCAGCAATGCTCGTTCGCGATGTCGTTGACGATGCACGACTGATCCTTGTATTATTGTCAGAGAGGTTGTTTGTGTATATACAGGAGAACAGTTTTGCGTTGTCGGATAATGGAATGTTAAATGTCCTCTTCTTCTTCGCCCTTTCGTCGCTGCACGGTCCGCGGGATGTTTTCTTTCCCAAGCTTGAAGCTGCTGTTCAGCTGCTGAGATCGAGGACCTCTTGTTTTCTCAGAGGAAAGGGCTCGGACAATGCAAAATGTTTGTTGTTGCAGGTGTTTGCCATATGCTTGCGTCACAACATCACATCGATGGCTTTCCGATTGCCGATGGATGCAATCATGGCAATGGCGGATACACACGTCACTGCACGCATTGTTTGCGATGGTGTCTTGCATCAAAGGTACCCGGATGTTCCTCGAATTCTGGACTTTGTACCCAGTCTAGCTGATCTTTGGAAAGTACGATCAGTTTCCTTTGATTTTTCAACTGTCGATGGTGGCTTCGAGACTCCCATGGAGCTGCCTGTCATTGCGGAACTTGACTATCTCGTTGTGGACGCAGTCAGGCCACTGCTTGCCGATCTCATCGCCGCGGTCCATAGATCGGATCCAATCTTATTGGTGGGTCCCTCTGGGTGCGGAAAATCCGCGTTGCTAAAATATCTTCACCGAGTGATGATGGTACGCGACAATGCGACAACGCCGTTGATGACTATCAACGTTGACGATTCGCTGGATTCAAAAGATCTTCTTGGGACATATGTTTCAGGCTCGGAAGCTGGTTCCTTCGAATGGCAGCCGGGTGCCCTTACGAATGCCGTGGATCAAGGTGCGTGGCTGGTGTTGGAAGACTTGCATTTGGCTGCCTCCGATATTCATGCAATTATGTTCCCTCTGTTGGAACCAAATCCATCGAACAGATCTCTTGTAAATGGCGCTCGATGTGAATGCCGCATGTGCCTTCCATCGTTCCGCATCCTCGCAACGGTTCCAGAAGCCTCCTTCGAATCTCTGAAGAGAGCACCTGGATTTCACCGTTGGACAGTCTTCCATCTCCCGGTCCTTTCCACGAATGACATGTTGAAAGTTGTAAGCACCGTGCATTCCGGTTTGCCGCCGGTGCTTTGCAGACAGCTTGTCGCACTGTACGAAAATCTGAATGGCGTCATGGTGCCCATCACCATTTCGCGAGAAGACTTTCTCTCGTTCGACGACTCCGTGCCAACAAACACACTCTCTCGTATTCTGCGGAAAACATTTACTTTGAGAGACGTGTTGTGCACTGCAAAGCGACTGATGGCTGTATCGTCGGATGCTAGCATCCATAGTGCTTTGTTGTCCGGCTTCGTCTCTTCGCATGTTGCAGAGATGTTCATTTTAGAAATTTGCGATTCTGCGTTGGCCCTTCTCCCTACATCTGCAGCTAGATTTGTGGTTCTTCGGCAGTGTGAGATGCACCGACAGCTGTCGCTGTCCGATGATGATCTCCAACGGATTGTTGTTGACCGGAAGCCTACCGTGCTGCTGAGTCCTGCGTCGCTTGTGGTAGGGCGCGTAACGCTTACAAGGACTGCGTCTCATTCTCTGATTTCTTCCTTGGGAGTTGCAGAGACGCGTCATCACATGCAATTGCTGGAAAAAATAGCAAACAGCGTGCAGTTTTCGGAGCACGTTCTTCTGCTTGGTGAAACTGGTGGTGGAAAAACTTCGATTGTTACTCAACTAGCCCGTGTGGTGGGAAAGACGCTGCTAGTGCACAACTTGTCTCCTCAGAGTGACTCTTCCGAACTGATTGGGGGGTATCGTCCAGTAGATCCGGGGTCCCATTGCAGAAAACTGTACGATCGATTTGTTCGGCTGATGGCTAGATTGCCAGCTGCGAGTGCCTCAAAATTTCAAGGCATTCTTGACAAAGTCACCGGATATGCATCCACCGGGAAATGGGTGGAATGCTCGAAGCAGATGTCTCGCCTTGCGAATCATTTCATCTCCATCCTGGATAAAGCAGAAACTGCAGAGGAAACGAGCTTACCGCAGTCCAAACGGTCCAAGCTGTCCTCGGGAAAGGAAAAATTGCTCGGTTTTTGGCAAGTCTTTTCCAGCGATGTTCACAAGTTTCTTGAGCAGGAGCAGGTGTTCACAGCCGGTGGGTTCGCATTTGAATGGATCGATGGAATTCTTGCGCAGGCGCTTAAGAATGGAGAATGGCTTCTTTTAGACGAGGTCAACATGGCTCCTGGAGAAGTCTTGGAACGTCTAGCCGCTCTGTTGGACGGAGACGTCATCGTTGCAGAGTCGACGTCACGAATTGTGCGTCATCCTGATTTCAGATTGTTTGCGTGCATGAATCCAGGTGGTGATGCCGGAAAAAAAGACTTGCCTCCGCAGCTGCGTACCCGGTTTACCGAAATTTATGTTTCCGAGCTCACAGATCGAACGGATCTGACGCTGCTGGTTCATCATTATTTGCCACGTCTTCCACAGTTGCATTCCAGTCTTGTAGAATTTCACCTCCGCATGCGAAGTGCCACACTTCACGGAGATTTGGTCGACGGCGCGGGGCACAAACCAGTTTTCTCGCTTCGATCTTTATCTCGAGCTCTGGACTATAGTCGGCGCCTTGCACCGCTGTATGGAGATTTCCGCTCTTTGCGTGACGGCATTATGCTAGCCTACGGATCCCTGTTGGGCCGTCAGTCGTTGGGATATGCTGTCGCCTTGGTCCAGGAGCTGTTTCCTGCGTTTGGTGCAACCGGATATCAGCCTCCCCCTTCGCTGGAAAAGGATGGCGTCGTGATCGAAGGATTTTCGTTCGAGACCGTTGACGAAAAGAGAGTCAAAAATGATTCGAAATTTATTCTGACACCTTCCGTGAAGGAGCGGCTGCTTCATCTTGCTCGTGCGTGTTCTGTTGGGACGTATCCAGTCCTTCTCGAAGGACCCACTTCGGCAGGAAAGACATCTCTTGTGGAGTATCTGGCAGGAAGACTTGGGCAACGGGTCATCCGCATAAACAATCACGAGCACACGGATCTGGCCGAGTACGTCGGCACGTACTTACCAAATGAAAAGACGGGGCGTTTAGAATTTCGAGAAGGCTTGCTTGTTCAAGCACTGCGCAATGGCTACTGGTTGTTGTTGGATGAGCTGAATTTGGCACCATCAGAAGTGTTGGAAGCGTTGAACCGTTTGCTGGACGATAACCGCGAACTGCGCATTTCTGAAACTGGAGAGACCATTAAGCCGCACCGTGGCTTTATGCTTTTCGCCACTCAGAATCCTTCCGTTTCGATTACGGAAGGAGTCTCTTATGGTGGTCGGAAACAGCTGTCCAAGGCCCTCAGAAATCGATTCGTTGGCATTTCCGTTGAGGATTTGCCTTCCGTTGAATTGGTGACGATCATTGCGGAAAGATTCAGAGTCCCGGATTCCATGTCCCGTAAGACAGTGGATGTGATGGAGGAGCTGCAACGGCTACGAAGAATTGGAGGCGTTTTTGCTGGAAAATCTGGGTACGTTACGGCTCGGGACATTTTCAAGTGGTGTGCTCGTCTGTGGGAAACAAAAGAGGAGTTTGCAACGAACGGTTTTTATGTTCTGGGTGAAAAGCTGAGAACTGCTGAAGAACGGGACGTGGTACGCATCGTGATTGAAAAGGCTTTTAAAACAGCGGTTCGTGTCGAGTATGACATCCCGTCCCTTTCTGGAGTGAGCGCTCCCATTGTTATGACGCGATCTTGGAAGAGAATGCTGTGCCTGGTGATTGCTGCGCTGAAGAACCGAGAACCCGTGCTGCTTGTTGGGGAGACGGGGATTGGAAAGACGACTGTCGTCGAAGTTCTCTCTCAGCTTTGGAATACTTCGCTTGAAGTCCTTGTTTGCCACTCTTCGACGGAAACGTCGGACCTCTTTGGCGCACTGCGTCCAAGTCGTAGACGAGTCGAGTCAGCGGAGCGTGCTCAATCCGCGATTCGTGAGTTTTGCTTGCGTGAAAATGTCCCAATGGATTTTTCGGCCTTTGAGAATGCACAGATCAGCCAAGTCCTTGCGGATTTGAAGCAAATGTTTGGAGATCGTTCTGATTTTTCACAGTTGTGTGAAGAGGTGGCGGAGCTAACAATCTCGTCGGATTCTCTGTTCAGCTGGGTGGATGGACCCTTGGTTCGTGCTTTCACAGAGGGCAAGCTGTTCCTTGCTGATGAAATCTCTCTGGCCGATGACGCGGTTCTTGAGCGACTGAATTCTGTCCTTGAAGGGGCTTCGATCATTTCGGTTCCAGATCGAAGTTGCGGAACAGAGATTTCTTGCCATCCATCATTTTTCTTTGTGTCAACCATGAATCCAGGAGGAGACTTTGGGAAGCGCGAGCTCTCTCCAGCGCTACGATCTCGCTTGACGGAAATTTGGGTTCCTTCCCCACTGTCTGATCTGCGAGACCGCAATTTTCTGGTGCAGGGGCTCTGCGGAGCTTCGGAATTTGGCCGGTCGTCAGAGTTGACTGCATTTGCAAAAGTTGTTGATCGCATTTGCGATGCAATTTCCACCAATCACGGCATCGGTTCACTGCGGCGAACGGTTTCTGTGCGTGACTTGGCCTACTGGATTCGATCCACAAAATCCTTTGTGTCTTCCTGCGGGATGGAATTCGGACTGGCATTTTGCCTGGCTGGCGAGATGGTTTTCCTCGACTCCATATCCGCCAAGTCTCCAGAGCGCATTGAATGGCAGGACTACTTCAGAGAAGCCGTCTATTTGTCTCAGTTTCCTTTGTGGAATGTCACCCCGCCCTGCCATTTTGAACGACCATCTGGAATTGCCTTTGGATCTCCGGAATTTTTCTCTGTCCCTGTGACAGAAAAGAGACCCGTGACGTTCTCATTTGCGGCGCCTGTAACCCGAACGGTCACGCATTCTTTGCTTCGGGCTTTCAGCTTGAATCAGCCAGTTTTGCTGGAAGGTCCTCCTGGAGTTGGAAAGACTGCCGTTGTCGAGCAACTGGCAAGAGTGCTTGGAATCCAGGTCGTCCGTGTCAATCTGTCGGACCAGACGGATCTTGCGGATCTTGTAGGACAAGACGCGCCTTCAGAAGGGCATCGCTTCGTTTGGAAAGACGGCCCTCTGCTATCCGCGATGAAGTCAGGTTCCTGGTTGCTCCTGGATGAATTGAATCTTGCTCCGCAGACTGTTCTTGAAGGTCTCAACTCCATCCTTGACCATCGCAAGCAAATCTTTGTCCCTGAACTTGGAGCAACGATCACCGCCGCTCCACAGTTTCGTGTTTTTGCTGCACAGAACCCTGTTTCGGGCGGCGGTGGACGTAAGGGACTGCCGCAGTCATTTTTGAATCGATTTGTGCTAGTCTCTGTCCCCGAAATGAGTCGCGAGGACGTTCTGTCCATTCTTTCCTCCGTGTACGAATCCTGTGTCAGTGAATCAGAGAGAGATCATATGGTTGCCGTAATGGAGACTGGAGGATTGAACCTGCGAGATGTCTTACGATGGGCGGACAAAATGAGGTTCAACATGTCTTTCGCGGATGCCCTGCGTTGGACGTCTCTGATGCGCGTGTCCCAGCTGCAGGATCGCACGGCGATCTGGAATGCTGTTGGGAAGCCGGGTGAGGTTGGCAGAGACAGCGATCCTCGCTACACCGCAGCATTCTTCAATGAGTTTTTGAAAGGCGCTTGCGACACGGCCGGGCATCCAGAGCTAGTCATGACGTCGCGCTTTCTGCCTCTTTTGTACGGATGTGTCAGCGCACTGTCTCCGGACAATGTCAACAGTCGCTTGTTGATTTTATCCGGAACACCTGGTACTGGAAGGTCTTCGTTGATCACGGCTGCACATTCTCTGCTGCAACTTGGACCTACCGTGAGAGTAGTGTCACTTCCGGTTTCTTCCTCTACCGATTCTGCGGATCTGTTGGGTACTTATGAACAAACGAATCGTAGCCATCGTGTCGCGCTTCTCAAAGATGACATCGGAAGAATCGTAGTTTCCTGTGCAAAAACGTGTGCAGATGTTCATCAGTACATGATTGCGCATTCTCTTTGGCAGTCGTACTTTTCCTGGGAATCATCTTTGGAGGAGAGTGCGTGGGCTGCGTTGCTGAATGAAGTGAGCAACTTTGATGCGGAATTTGCTGCGAGAATGCGTGCTGCTCATGCCTCTTATACATCGTCTCTGAACTCTGTCTTCTCGTGGGTCGACGGACTCTTGGTTCGTTCGTGTCTTTCAGGCGATTGGTTGATTTTGGAACACGCCGAACTCTGCCCCGGAGCCGTGTTGGATCGTTTAAATGCGTTGTGCGAGCCCAATGGTGTACTGCATATCACCGAGGCAGGCGAGGACCGATGCATTGTTCCACACGCGAATTTCAAATTGGTAATGATGGTGGACTCGAAGAACGGTCACGTATCTCGGGCAATGCGCAGCAGAGCCGTGGAAGTCTCCGTCGAAGATCTGTCCTCTCTGTGGGAATGGTCGCTGCTGTCTTGTGCTGCAGACAGCGTCCCTTTGCTTTCGTGCCTCCGAGCTGCTCAGACGCATTCATTGTCTCTCGGAGTCTCCGTGCTGACTGCTTCCAAACTGAGCAGGACTGCCAGCTCAATGAAGTCCTGGTGCTGGCTATCCGATTCCCCGTTTCAGTTGCGTTCTTTGGGTCTTTCTGTTGACGCACGAGATTTAGATGGGCAGCAGGTGCTCCAGTTTTTCACAAGGCTTCCGGTGGCCATTCAGCCTGATCGAGCCGTGCGCGCTTTGGCTCATTTGAATCCACAGCACGATCACATCGTGAAGCTGATCACTGGTGTGAGTGCCGTATCGCAATCCAGTGTCGAATGCATCATTCGGGCGGAGGCTTGGCGATTAGGTGCTGTTGCGTCAAATGCACAGGTCGATCTGAATCGGTCTTCGGACGACGCAGATTTTCTGACGGTGGTGCGTTCCCTGATGGTTTCGGATTTCAATGATCCTTCTTCAGTGAAGGGAAAGGCAATTCGCAACATTGTAATGGCGGTCCTAACCGACCTGCAAGGAAACATCTCGCAGTACACTCCGAGATTTCGCGAAATTGCTCTTGGAGTGGTTTTCGCCCTTCTTCAAGGACACGATGTGCCCGCAAAGTGGCTGCACAAGTGGCTGCTCAGGCTGTTGAAGACGCCGTCATCCACCGTTACTTTGTCCCTGGATGCACTCGTGGGGTCAATGAGCACCCATGGTTCCGATGAACTGCTGAAGCAGGTGAAATCGTGGCTTCGTCCTGTTTCCGGCTCGATGGAAGCTGTGCTAAGTAAGTTGGAGCGACAGTTTGAAGAGGCCTCGAGCAAACATCTTGTGGACGAGCAAAATTTCATCCAAGCATTTGCGACGCTGGTTTCTCTGAAGTTTCTCAAACCAACTGTTGGCATCATTGACGGACTGCGTGTCGCGGTCGAAAGTTCCGTTTCAGCAGAGACGCGGCGTCCGCTGTTGAAGAATGAGGATCCTCTTCAAGAACTGCAACAATACTACAGTGTTGCGAAGTACTTTTATGCATCCTTTTCAAGTGATATGTTCAAGACTAACTTCGTTTGGAAAAGCATCATATCGCATGCCTACACATTGGCGTCCCGGTGGGCTGCGGATCAGCACAGCCGGTTTTTCGTCCCACTGTTTTCATTTTCGCTGTCCAAGATCTGTATGTACGAGCTGTTTGCGTTTTCAGAACCCTTCCCGCTTGTTGCCGCGCTGAAACTGCGGTCACGGCTATTGTCCGTTTCTGCTGCGGAATACAAGTTGGGTACTTTCGATTTGGTTCGGAAGTACGGCTCCATGGATGGCCCTAATTTCAAAGCAGGACTTGATTCTCTGTTGGAGAAACTGGGCGAGAACGTTTTTGGCCGGAAAATGCAATCATTCGAAGCTTGTGCCCTCTCGATGCTAGGCGTCCTGTCGCAGTATTGTCGGTATCCGCCAGAACTGAAGCATCGTGTTCTTTCTCAAGCGTACAGTGCATCCAAACAGACGTTGTGCGACGTCATGAATGCCTACGTAGCGTCTTTGAAACTGAACGATTACCAGCTCCAATCTCAGTCCTGGAGCAATCAGATGCAGGAGCTGGACGCATTGCTCGAAAGATCTCTCGCCCAAGCAGGAGAGTTTTCGGCCGACGATTGGAATCGGGTCGACGGTATACTTCACGAAACCACGGTGCTGTGTCAATCGGGACATATGGACGCCAGTTCTTTAGAAATGATGAGGTCCTCGTCCCTCAAGATTGAGAACCTGCGCGTTCGAGTCATGTATCAATTCTGTTTGAGCATGTTGCAGCTTCACTCGCTGCATTTGTCTGTGTGCTCGACTGCTGTTCCTCGATGGGTAGATTCGATTCTTGCATACCCTCCGAGGAAGACTGATCGCATTTGCGATTCATTGCCGTTAAAATCAAAGATCGTGGAGTCTCTGTTGCGAGGGAATGCGACGGAT
Source organism: Andalucia godoyi (assembly GCA_009859145.1). Lineage (NCBI taxonomy): Eukaryota > Jakobea > Jakobida > Andaluciidae > Andalucia > Andalucia godoyi. Next base: position 80,020 of record VRVR01000005.1, read on the forward strand.
TGTTTGGAGTTCATCCTTGCGGCGTACATTCGCAAGCGCCAAGCCCAGCAGGAAGAACTGGGAGAAAAAGGTTTCCAGTTTGTGAAGAGTCAAAGGTTGAAAATACTGGAAGATACCAACCCAGACAAGAAAGACTACGATGCAGAAATCCAGGAACGGAACGCTTTGGACGACCAGTTAGCCAGAGAGCTCTTCAGGGAAGCCGCGGATTCATTGGCATTTGCAGATCATCCATCGGCAGATAGCATTGGCCCGGTGGACGATGACGATGTATCGGAAGCTGTTACTCTGTTTTTGAATTCCCGGGCGCTGGATCCGTTTTCATTGCTTGGAACTGTTTTGAGGATGCGTGCCGAGTACGTGGACCGCAGTCCCCTGGCGTTTTCGTCAGCAGTGATCCCTATACGAGCTATTTCAGAGCTTTTTATTGCCGAGTGTACCGAGTCAGACTCGGGGAGAACCTTTTTCCAGCCGAATCCGTTGGAATCGACGCTCGTGATGGATGTCCTCTCTCCCTTCCGTGCTCGCCTGATAGACCTTTTGGAAGTTCATCCTGAGCACCCTCAGCTGCTTGTTGCACTGGAGCACATCGATCGGATGGTCTCGTTTCCCGTTCCCAAGACTGCTTTGAGCACATTTGCGATGGGTCTCGAAATGCTTGTTGACCGTGTTTCCGACTGGAATCGTCTTCATGGTCCGAATTCTAGGTATCATATCGCTTTGGATGATGTCGTTCGGCTGCTGTTGCGATGGAGGAAATTGGAAACGGAATGTTGGCAATCGATTTGCGAAGAAGCTGTGCGGCACAAGGATTTCTCATTTGTTCCTCAGATTTGGGCTGCCATACGTCCAGCTTCTGCTATGGACGCGGCCTCAGCGGACGCGGAGTTATCTCTCGTGGAGGGTGCGACATCTTATGTTACTGGGGCGCAGCTTGGGTCGTTTGCGACTGTTCTGAAATGCCTGAACGTCATGGCGACTACTGCATCGTCTAGTACGCTGAGAGGAGTCTTGCGTTTGATAGAAGTGGTTTACAAGCCGATCATTGAGAATGCTGTATCTGCCGAGAGTTCCTTGCATCGTGACCGCATTCGTCAGGCTCGGGAGGAGGTGAAATGGAGAGATGCTTCCGTAGAGGGACTTCGTGATGCCGTGGCGAAAAATCGTCGCTTGCTTGCTCGAACCGTCCGATCGTGGAAGGAAGCTATGGCGAAGCCAGTTAGCCCGTTGCTTGTGGGCCATGTTTCACCTCCAATCTCAGAGCCGACATTGCAAGTTCCGGCGTGCATCACCTCTGTGATGCCAAAGGCTATTGTATTGAATTCCGTCCCGATCCTGCTGACGCACGAAGAAGCTGTCTCTGTATCAGGAACGCGGCACCTGGGCAATGTGAGTGCCATCGGAGCAAAGATGGAGCGTCTTCTATCTTCTTCTGTGCACGCAATACGCAAAGGCTTTTCCGAGATGTCGTCAGATGTAGTAGAAAACTACGAGACGTTGCAATCACGTTTGATGGAGTTGCAGCGGATGGGAAGAAATCCCTCCACTCGGAAACCCAAGGAGACTGCGTTTACGGACTTACTGCGAGCGCTGACAGAGTGGAAACTGCCGCATTTGAAAAGTTCCGTTCCGCAAGACATGTGGTCGTCCTGGAGACGGTACTTTCGACAAGATCTGCTGACTTCCGATCCAGCGTTCAGCAGCTATTTTGTTCTGATGGATCGTTGCATGGCATGTTTCCATCCATTGTGGCCGAGGTCTGGAGCGCTTCCTCCAACCGTGGAAGAAAAGGCACGGAATATGGTACAGAACATGTTGTACCTATGCTACCGATTCGCTCAAGACTTGCGGAAAATGGAGGACATCAGGGGAAAACTGCACGCTGCTAACCGAGAGCGGGTCTGTGATACTTGGGTTCCTTCCAACCTTCGCCATCTTTGCTCTCGCTTGCAGGAGTTGTGCACGTCTGCTGGCTTTGCGGTGCAGTACACAAAGTGGACTAAACTCGCCGTCTCTTCACTGGCAGACTTGCAAGAAAAACTAGGCTCGTTGTCAGACGTTCTTGGAACTTCTTGTACAGGACCGTTTCTTTCAGCTGGCGATTTGATGATCATGGAGACTGCGGCTCGGGACATCGATTCAACTATGACTTCGTGCATGCACATGTCCACTGTCGTTTCCGATGCTGGGCTACAAGAGTTGATGTTAGTCCTTCACTGCGATTGGATGGTCGTACGTGACGAGCTGATGTCGAGTATCCGTGCGCCCGCATCTGTTTCCTTTGAAAGCTCCACGTCGCTACTTGATCTCGCTGTCCATGATATGATGTTGCTCACAGAAGGTCTTCATGCAATAGAAAACCTTGTGTCGGATGTTGACTTGTCCATGTTCGATAAGATCCATTCCACTGTTTCGACGTTCGACATTTGCAATGTGGAATCTGTTTGCTTGTGGCATGCGACGTCCGTGATAGCGCATGTGCTGGAGAAATCGCTGTCCTCGATTTGTGCTGCAGGTCGGTCCGTGCTTCAATCGTTGTGCCACTTGTTTGCTGCTCTATCCAAATGTATGTCTCATGTTGTCTTCCATGGTTTCTGCGTGGACGAATCGGAGCCGTCCGAAGAGGATTCAGGAGGAGGACAGGAAGGGGTCGGCCAAGGGGTTGGAATGGGGAATGGAGAAGGTGTCGAGAATGTTTCTGAGCAAATTGAGCATCCCGATCAGCTTATGGGACTGGACAATGAGCCCAAGGATTCTTCAAAGCAGCCAGAAAAGAATGATGGCCAAGGCTTTGATATGGATTCTGCGCAAGATTTTGAGGGAAATATGGAAGATCTGGATGAGAAAGATCAGCCCAAAGAAGAAGAACTCAGTGATCTTGAAGACGTCGAGGGTAAGGATGAAAATGACACTACGCGCGATGTGGACAAGAAATTGTGGGACGAGGAAGATGCCGACAAAGAACGACAAGAAGATAGTCAACAAGAAGATCGCGATGCTGACGCTCAAGGTGGCGACGATGAAGTGGCGGCAAAAGAAGAAAAAGATGATGATGATGATGCAATGCGCGACGACGCCAAGGAGAAGGAAACGAATCCGCAATCGAAGAAGCCGAAACCGAAGAAAAACGAGGATACCGGTGATTCGGAATCTGCAGACCAAGACGAAGTCGAGGACCAAGATCAAGATCAAGATCAAGACCTCATGGATGATCACGCAAAACAAGACGGCGTAAAGGACGATCCAGAACTTCGTCCAGATGCGGAAGATTTTGAGCTTCCGGATATTCCAGATGACACTCAAGAAGGGGAAAGCGAAGGGGAAAGCGATGCTCCGGATGGTGATGAAGCTGTGGGCGATCTCGGACAGAGTGATCGTGAAGATTTGCGCTCGGAAATTTCGAGCTTGGACGAGGATGCTTCCTCGAATGACGATGGCGAACAAGACATGACGGACAGTGACGCATCCGACGGGTCTGGTGATGGAGAAGAGCCAAACATGGATCGAGATGAGTTTCAAAAGTCTTCCACTGCAGAACAGCAACAAGGAAATGAGGCCCTCTATGGAGTGTCGCATGAAGCGGGGGGAGAAAGCCTTCATGAAACTGAAAAGTCCAGGCGCCAAGAAATGGAAAGTGAGCCTTCCGGTGCGAAAGAGGAATCCAATGGTCGGGATGGCAGTGGTCAATTGTCATCTGAAAATAGCAAGGAGAACTCGTCCGGAGAGTCTGGAAATCGAAAGAAGGACGTCAATCCGTTTGCATCCTTGTCAAAGGCGGAGAAGCTGTGGAACAAACAAGTGAACTTGGCAAATGAGCTTGCAAAGGAGGATGCCATTGTGGATGACGCTGATATGAAGGATGTTGGTCGAGTGGAAGGGGAGGATGGAGAGGATGAAATGAACGCCGTTGGGGATGCAACTCTGGAGCAGCAGTTGAAGCAAGAGCACTCTTTGAAGAATCCCGCTGAGCCAGAAGAGGAAGAAAGCGAAGAAAAAGACAGGGCTGCGCGCGGAGACGAGAGCGAATTGGCTGATGAAGACGTGGACATGCAGGATTCAGAAATCCTCGAGTCTGCTGAAAAGAACAAGAAACAGTCGAAACTCAATCGCTCTGGAAAGAGCGGGCTGAACGAAAACTCTGCCCCGGATGTTGCACAAATGGCGTCGCATGAATGGTTGCAGCACGTGAATCAAAACCCAGTGACGGACTCGGGAAGCTTTAGCAGAGGCGACACGCAGAAACTGCCGGAGGAACTCGTGAATGCTGTGTTTGAGTTCAAACCGTCATCAACGAATCTCACAGATACATTTTCCAGCGCGGAAGTGATCAGCGCGTGGCGAAACATGGAGAAGTCTTCTCTCCCTGTCGCGATGGAGATCGCCGAACACATCCGAACCATCCTGACCCCGCAGAGAGCCACAAGGCTTCGTGGCGACTACCGTTCCGGGAAGCGCATTTCCATGAAGCGCATCATTCCGTTCGTGGCGTCTCAGTTTCGAAAGGACAAGATATGGCTACGGCGCACAAAGCCTGCGAAACGAGATTACGCCATCATGCTGGCAATGGACAACACACGGTCCATGCGTGAGTGCGGAGCCGCCATTGAGGCTGTCACTGCGCTTTCTGTGCTGAGCAGAGTTTGCTCGATGGCCGAAGTCGGAACGTTTGCAGTCGCTCGTCTCGGGGATCCGAGTGCTTGTGGAGGTCAGGTGATTCTGAATCCTGGATGGATTGACCATTCGTTGAGCGATGACGAGGCACTGGGAATCCTCAAGACATTGAGCTTTGCCGAAGAAGCGTCTTCTGACGCTCGCAATTTGGAGCTCTGTCTCTCTGCTCTTGATGAACAACGCGTTGCTGCGAACTCGGCTCCAGGGAATCGCATTTCTGTACAGCTCCTGCTCATTGTGTCCGACGGACGGATCGTGGATTCGAGAAGGAATGAAATTGTTTCCATGGTTGCCAGAGCTTCGGAAAGGAAGCAAATGGTCGTTTACGTCATTATTGATCCAGAAGGCAAGGTTGGGTCAATGCAGAAGGTTTCGGTTTCCGCGGACGGCAAGGTTAAGCGAGAACGCTATCTCGATGTCTTCCCCTACCAGTACTATGTCATCGTGCAAGACGTCAAGTCGCTGGCTCGTGTCCTGGGTGATGCGCTTCGACAGTGGATGGAAGCTTTGCAAGAGGACATGTAGCATCCCCATCTATCCTTACCTCCTCAAATAAAAAGTCACAAACTTGAAGCGAAGAAGTCCTTGAATCCTGTGCGGAGGGTCAGCAGCCCAACTATCAGACGTACCACGTGGATTGCTTCTATAACCCTCCAGCCCAAATGTCTGGGTGGAACGGCTGTGAATATACATCATCGGATAGTATGGCTGAGTTGGCAGCCGTCGACATTGCTGTTGAAATGAAGGCCGACCTTTTTCTTCTACAGACTGCTGCTACAGATTATTGTTGTTGCTGTTGTTGTCGCGGCGCCGTAGGTGTGCAGGTCGAGGCCCAAATGAGACACTATCGAATTGTAAAAAGTCACTTTTTACGACAAATAAATCTGTCTGAGGCGCAGCAGGCGGGCTAAATGTTTGGAGAGGTTTGGGTTTGGAGGTGTGGTATTCAGGGGCGTCAAATCCGTGAAAAAACATACGAAATACGTGTGGAGAGACTTGAACGATTCGTCCACGAATGTCATCTCCTGCCTTTTTTGCCGGCGCTCTCTCTCTCTCTCTCTCTCTCTCTCTCTCTCTCTCTCTCTTCCTTCCTCTCTCTCTCTCTCTCTCTCACACACACACAGACTCTTTCCCGCTTGTGTAAACCAAAGGCAGGAAGTGAAAGCCCATCATCGTTCATCAACTTCTTCCATTCTGTCTGTCTTTTTCCATTTTGTTTTTTTCTTTCCTTTCCTTTCCTTTCCTTTCTTTTTTTCTCTCTCTCTCCTACATGATATCACAATTTGCAATTTTTCTTGTCTGCATATTTCCTCTTTGTTTGTCTCAAGACACTTTTGAAATGCCATTTTTGGGCGCAACGCAGTTCTTTTCGGGGCAACGATATTTGTCGTACGTTTCCACAGACCGCCCGTTTTACAAGCCAGGTGAAACCATCCGTGCGCGGTCTCTTTTTCTGGACGCGTTTTCACACAAGCCTTGTCTGAATGCTGCTTCCTCGGTTGGATTTGAGCACGACAAGGTGAAATGGATCGTCAAGGGTCCGTCCGGCGCTGAGGTGTTCTCTGTTCGAAGCACAGAAAGCATGAAGTCAGCAGAAAACTCCACTGCAGCATTTGAATGGAAGATCCCAGAAGACGCTGCTGGTGGAGTGCATGCTCTTTGGGTTCATCCGAATACAAATGGAGTGGCTGTCGGAGTTCGCCACTTTGAAGTTCGATCGACGTTTGTCCCTCCGCAGTTGTTTGTCACGACAACGTTTGTCAAGAAGGGATACGTCGCAGGCGACACTGTTCAGGCAGCGGTATCTGTGAAGCGCAAGTCTGGAGATGCGCCAGCGAGACTTCGCGTTTCTCTTAATATTTGGGTCGATGGAAAATCCATACAAGCGCAGGAATTGGATGTCGAAGGCAACTCGTTTGTTGTTACCGCACCTCTTCCTACGGACTTGTCTTCTGACAACGCGCTACTGACCTTGCAGATTTGGGACGAGCAAGGTGTCATGCAAAGCTCTTCTAAGTCCATTCCTATTCTGCTCAAGAACATCTTGTTTTCCGTTGTTGCCGAGAGTGGAAGTCTCGTCGCTAGTCTTGAATCACATGTCTATTTTGAGGCAAAATCGCTGGCTCTCGAACCCCTGGATGTGACAGTTGGTGTGTTTTCCCAGGGAAACCAGCTGCTGGGCGAATTCTCCAGTGTGCACGAGGGCCGTGGAAAAGGATTGATCCGTGTTCCGGCTGGTATCACACAAGTGCTTGTGAAGGTTACCGGGCCCCAACACATTGATGCGTCTGCTGTGCTGCCGGTTCTAGCTTCCGGTTTCTGTATTCTGCACAAGGATGCGCAGACCAATGCGATAGCTGTGACCACGAACGAGGCCAGCAGCACGGACTACGAAGTGAAGGTGATGCAGAAAGAAAAGATTTTGCACACGGTTGTGCTAGCCGCGTCAACCACAGAAGTGAAGCTGGACTCCATCGCAGAAGACGGAGTGTTGCAGATTGCAGTGTTCAAGAAGGGAGACGCAGACCGTGCGATTGCGGAGCGGTTGGTGTACAAGAAACCAGCGCTTTGGGCGGAGGTGTCTGCGGCGCCGTCTGTTTCACAAGCCGCTCCTGGAGACGCTGCTCGAATTCGTCTCAAATCTTCGGTTGCTGACAAAGCCGCAGATACAATCTTTTTCGTGACGGTCGTCGACGACGCAGTACTGCAGTCCATCGAGGAGCGGAGGCGTCCTGTTCGTCTGCCAGGACAAGTCTTCTTTGAGAATGAAGTGGAGGATGAACTTTTCGACGGGAATGCATATGCGTCAGACGTTAACAAGGCAGATCTCTTGGTCGGAGTCCAAGCTTGGAAACGCTTCTTGTTTGTCCACGACCCGCTGGCCAAGTTGCAGGAGGACGCTGATAAATGGTCGAGATTCCTCGCTGCGTGGTTCAAAGAGCCTCCACCACCGCCACCTCCGGTGATGATGATGAGAAATTTTGGAATGAGAGGAGGGATGCAGATGGCTGCTGCGCCTATGGCGTTCAACATGATGGCTATGCCTTGTGCTGCTCCTGTCCCATGCCCCCCTCCAGGTGTGGCTCTTTTTGATGCTGATGCTGATGATGATGATGATGATGCAGCCATGGAAGGGGCAGCGGACTTGCTCTTTGATCGCGTGGAGATGGCAGAGAACGATGCGGAACCGATGATGGAGAAGCGGGCGGAGATGCCGGTTGGGGGAACGAAGGAAGACCGCCCAGCCCGCAGGGAAGAGGAGGAAGAGGCACCCAAGGAGGCTATGGCGCCGATGCGTCAAAAACGTCTGCTGAATGAGGCTTTCCTTCGACCGCGACCCGTGGAGCCTGCCGGCGTGTCGGTTCGTATGGCTCGAGAATTTTCGTTTACGAAGCGACCGAACTGGACTCCTGCGTTGCGACAAGATTTCGCGCAGTGTGTGTATTGGTCGGCGGCAGTTCGCGGAAAGGAGGGTTCTGCAGAGATTTCCTTTGATTTAAGCGATTCGATTACTTCCTACCGCGTGATTGTGGATGCAGTCACCGGAGAAGGGCATGTTGGATTCAGCGACCAGATGACGATCAATGTTGACAAGCCGTTCTCGGTTCAAGTGAAGGCTCCCGAGAGACTGATGGATGGGGATCGTGTGCAGGTGGATGTGACCATTCGGAACAGCTTGGCCGAAGATCTCCACACCCAATTGGAGCGTTCCGCAGATGGTGTCGGTTTAAAGCTGGTCAGTGAGCAAATGCCGGGCGCTGATTTGAAGATCTTGGCCCACGGCACGTCTTTTTCGCGTGTGCCCGTTTCCGCAAAAGCCGGGAAGGTGCCGCAGAATGGCCATGTGTTGGTTCAAGGCACAGCATCTTTTTCTGGAAATTCTCTCGCGGATGCTGAGAAGAGGTCGGTGGTTGTGGAGCCTAAGGGATTCCCCGTGAGCTATTCTCTCTCGGGAACAATGTCATCGCAAGAGAGCGTGGAATTTGAATGCGAAGGACCTGCTTCCGGACAATATTTGGAGAATACCATGTTTGGCTCGCTTCGAATTCCCACTTCGGCTGCCTCTTCGCTTACGGATGCAGTCCAGGGGCTGATCCGAGAACCGTATGGCTGTTTTGAACAAACCTCGACGGTCATGTATCCGATGATCATGGCATTGTCGTACTTGAAATCGCACCCAGAGGTTGCAGAGAAATCGTCGAAGCTCTTCAGTGACGCTCTGCAACATATTTCCGCGGGTTACAAGAAACTTGTTGGGTACGAGTCGCCGAGTGGAGGCTTTGAATGGTTTGGAGGGGATCCGGGGCATGAGGCTCTTACCGCGTACGGTCTTATGGAATTCATTGACTTGTCCAAAGTCTGGGACGGTGTCGACATGAAAATGGTTTCTCGGACGTTTGATTGGCTGATGAAAAGACGGAACGGCAAGGGTGCGTTTGAACGGAACAGTCGATCTCTCGATAATTTTGGAGCCGCTCCAGAGTACACCACTCATGCGTACATCATGTGGTCCCTAGGGCATTTGCTGAAGGTGAAGTCTGAGGCATCCTCTGTCATGTCGATTCAGTCCGCAGATTTTCAGATTGAGTTGCAAGAACTGAGGAAACACTGGTCGAATTCTGATGATTCGTATTTCGTAGCCCTCAGTGGATTGATCTATCTCCAGTACTTGCCGTCGGACACGGAATCCATTCGGAAGTTTTCTGATCTGCTCGTCTCTCGGCAGTCAAAAGACAGTGGTGCTATCGAAGGCGGACGTGCAACCATTACGTCGAGTCGCGGGGAAAGCTTGCAAATCGAAACGAGTGCTCTGGCGGCATTGTTGTGGATCAATATGGTCAAAGAGAAAGTATCGACCACCGTTCATGAGCCGCTCAACAATGTAATCAAGTTCCTCTATTCATCGAATGACCACGGCTCCTTCTCGTCAACGCAGGGAACTCTGCTGTCTCTCAAAGCCATCGTCGAGTATGAAACGCTAGCAAAGCTTCGTATTCCTGAACCGGTATCGTTTGTTTTGTCTGTAGATGGGGATAGCACATTGATGAATCCCATCATACTGTCAGCGGAGACGTTCGAAGAAATGAAGGGAAAGTCGTTGACGCTGGAACTCCCGCAGGCTGTGCTGCAGAGACTGGCATCTCCTGGTGCGCATCGTGTCGCAATCCGTCCGAGTGGAGCCGTCAATCCAGACACCAAACTATCTGTTCCAGTGTCCATTGATATCGACTATCGTGCGGCGGTAGCCCGAATTTCCACAACGGAATGCCCAGTTTCGCTGAACGTAGCGATGTCCCACAATGCAGTGGAAGTCGGAAAGTCTGTCGCGGTTTCTGTAGAAATCGGGAACCGCAATGCCTCCGAAGGCCAACCAATGACCATCGCAATCATTGGCATCCCGTTTGGCTCGTCCCACGATTCGACAAGCTGCGTGAGCTGAAGGACAGCGGACAGGTCGCATACTTTGAAACAACAATTCGGAATGAAGTGGTACTTTACTGGAGATTCATGGCTCCCGGCCAGGTGCGCAGAATCTCTTTCGACACGACTGCAGAGTACGTCGGCACATTTGCGGCGGTTCCGTCAAGAGCATATTTGTACTACTTCAAGGAAGCACAGTCCTGGCAATCCGGTCTTCACATCAATGTGAACCCGAAGGATTGAGTTTTCAAAAGCTGTGTTTTGGTTTCCTTATTTTTTATGTGATTATGTTTTTTTGGTTTTGTTTTGTTTGTTTCTGTTTTTAAAAGAGCGGCACGACAGACGTCGAGATTCTGTTTCCACTTTTCGTATTCATAAACGATCTGATGCTGCATCCGCTGCTGCTGTTGCTGAGACTGCATTTAGACGACGTAGCAGTTCTCCTCGGTATTCCGCTTCTATTTCGGCTTCACCAGCATCCAGAATGCTCAATGGCAAGCCAACCTGGCTTTCTGATAATGAAAGGGGCTTCAGGTCCATTTGCTGCTGTGGAGAATTACGAAGGGGAACAGGGGCCTCAGCAGTTGCTTGCTTGCCCTTGCGACTCCGCTCGCGATCCCGTTTTTCATATTCTTCCTTTTCCCACTGATCCAGTCTTTTCTTGTCTTCTTCGAACTTCTTCGCGGCGTTCTTCCTTTCTTCTGCCACAGCATCCTGTTGCTTCCGCTTGAGAGCCAGCAGATCCGTTTTCGGCGATGCGATCTTCACTATCCTCCTGGGAGAACGGGGAAGCTCCGGTTCTTCTTCGCTTTCTGTTTCGCCATCGTCGTCGTCCGACATTTGCGAATTACCGGTCCAACGAGGGTCCAGTCGCTGCTGTTGGCCTAGACCCAGCCTGGAGGCTTCATCATTCCAGGAGTGCCGCAATAGACGGTACTCATCTCGCATTTCTCCATGGAGCATCGAAGACAGACCGCGCAGCGTCTCGAGGATGCCTTCAATCTCCGCCTCTCTTTTCGGCCAAATGGACTCGCATTTCTTCTGCAGTCCGGTGATTCGCTCGCCATGAAAACTCAAATCTCTTGAATTGGACTGCAGATGATGCACCATGGGCTTGACTTGCATCACCCTTTGGCAAGAAATATACATTTCCTGGGCAGCACTCCGCAGCGTTTTCCAGTTGACACCTTGCTGAACATCGACCACCGCAAACGTAAGATCCGCGGGAGCTTTGGCTGCAAACACATGCTTCCATTCAATGATTCGCAGAGGCCCGGCAGAACCGGGCTCGATAATCGCATGAACCGAAGCGTCCCGCGGTACCGGGCCGAACGTGTTGCACCACATTCTAAATCGAGGAGCCGCTGCGGGAGAAACGGGGAACGTTCCATCTCCACTTGCCTCCCAGTGATCCATATCCTTCACGGATCTTTCGAGCTCTTCCAATGGGCCTCCATGTTCTCTCTTTCCCACGCGCTGCAACATCACAATCTGGTTCACTCCGCAAGCGATGGAGTCTGCTTTGATCCCCGGAACAAGTGATGGAACACACGCACCAGCCATATCAGACTCAACTTTTGCAGGATCTTGGTCTCCTAGAAGCGGTGATGACGATGATTTTTCCCGGTCCGATTTTTGATCTTCTCCAGCCGGAGACACGGACCCCAAAGAAGCATCAGAAGGATGGTGATCATCAAATAGCGTAAGTTTTGCAGTCATCTTCAGCGGTTCGTATTTTGGAGCTTCTGCGCCAAGTGTGACATTCATTCCCCAAAAGTACAAACTGCCATCTTCCATTCGCAGCGCAGAGTGGTTACCGCCTGCATAGATCGAATGCACGGCACACAAGCACTCGTTTTCCATCCTGGAAACATCGACAGCCTCAAACGATGCGCGTTCGTCTGTGTCGCCGAGCCCAAGTTGGCCATAGGTTGAGCACCCAGCAGCATGCACTTCGCACAAGTCTGTAAGAATCAGCGTATGAAACGCGCCAGCTGCAACCTGGATTACCTTTCCACGAAGCGAGGCAACTGCTTTTGGCCGGTCCACGTGCTCGAATTCACCGTGTCCAAGCTGGCCCCAGCCTCCGTATCCCCAGCTGTAAAGAACACCGGACTCGTCCACCGCAAGAGAGTGATGCGCACCACAGCAAATGGCGACGATGCGTATCCGCTCAAGGCCCCCAACTGGAGCCACCCAGAACGGATCCGTTGTCTCGCGTCCGAGCTGTCCATACTCGTTGGACGATCCAAACGACAAGACCTCTCCAGACGCTGAAATCAATCAATTCATTAATCAATTCATTAATCAATCATTAGACAAATAAGTACACGGTGTCAACTTCAAATATGTACAGAACGCACCAAAGGATCGACCCATGGATGGGCGTACCATCGTGTGTGCGTCACAAAGTGCAAGGCCGGCGGAGAATTGGAGGAAAATAACGGGTGGAAATCATACTTGTAAGGACCAAAGAATGATCGAATCCGGATGAAATGTACGAAACGCGATTCGCAAGCTCGGTGGCATGATGCCAGGATTCTGAATCATACGACTTGTAATACAGATTGTGATCCGCTAAGTTTAAAAATGAAAGAAATCGCACACAATCAGGGTTAACCAAGTGAGCAATTGAGCAAGCGAGCAAGCGAAGAAGACATCCAGAATTCGATAGGCGCACAGCACCGCAAAATGTAACAAATGATGATGTGGAAATGGATGAACATACAAGTCACTGCGAAGACCGCATTGTTTGTCGAGGAAACTTGGATTATGGACAAAAGAGACGATATTGGTGGCAATGATGAGTAATGCTTTGGATCTGCAAAACAAATCACTCTTTCTTCAATAGGCATTCTTCTACCTTGCTTTGATCTTTCCTGGTTCCCGAGACTGTGTCTACATGCACTTGTGTATCCATATGATTTTGACAAACTTTGACTGCGTTGTTGTTCGTATTTCGGCCTTTTGGAGTTTGAGGCAGAGAACGATGCGGCGGGGAAATCCCAAATTGGGCTGGATCGGAGGTTTTTATTTTTCAAATTAATGCTGCTTCTTTCTTCGAGGAAATGATGTTGGTTACAGCAGGAAACAAAAACAGGCAGATCACAGATGCACCAATGCTTCCGGGAAGACGAGGCTGAGTTGGTGTGCTCAATGAAAAAGTGGTTCGGCAGAGTGCTTTTTTCTTAATTTAATTATTGGGAGAAGGGGGGATGGGAGAAGGGGGGAAGATGGTTGGGATTACTGAACAAGATATTTTCCATTTTGTTTTGCAACGATATGAAGAGGAACAGAAGCACCGTTTTTGAGAGCTTCATCGAGCGCGAGAGCAATGAGCTTCTGTTCTTGTGGATTGTCAACGATGCCTTCGCCGTACGCAGAAACTAGAGGAGATACTTCGACATCGATGTCCGTGGCGCACCACTTCTTATGCAGATTAAGGACAAGTCTTTTTGCGGTATCCGGAGTATCATTGTCTGCGCCTCTCTTGTTTTTCACTGGCGCAAACTCTTCTGCTCGGCTCACCTCAAACAGCCGAGGAGTGTTTGCGTACGGGAAGACATCAAAGATGAACGCTTCCAGCTTGATTCCCTCAACTTTTCCATCCACAGAGTCGATCTGCTTGACGGCCACGTGGTATCGCACATCGGAACCCTTCATCAGGGAAATTGCACGCTCCATGAAGGGTACCGAGAAGTAGTGAACAGCAATGTTGCCGTGACCAAAGTTTGGAGAGTGGGCCTTATCGGCTGGAAGCTCCGAATACTCCACTGTGTGCAGTTTTCCATCCAATTCTGCAAACATTCCAACACGTTCACCAGGATAGGCCTTTGCTACCATCTTTGCCGCACAGTCCGAGTTTGACTCGATGCAGAACCCTGCAAACAATGGATCCGCCATTCGAATCTGCACATTGTCGACAGAATAGATGATTGCGCCAAGCAGTCCGCGACGCTTCATGTCGTCCATTATTCCTTCTTTTTCCAGAGCAGGAAAGATTCCTCCGTTTCCGTTCGGTGCAACCTGGACGTGTCCTTTGGACGCCATGATAATCTTCCCGTCCTTTGTGAAAGCGGGAAGCGAACCTTGCATGAAGAACAACACGTTCTTTTCATCAAGACCAAAAAAGTTCTTTTCACGGAAAAAGTTCACAGTGTCAGAGTGCGTGAACTGAGAAGTCATGATGTACCACGGGATCGGGTTGTTCGACTTGGACTGCATTTTCAAGATTCGCTCTGCATGCAGTTGGAACAGGGATTTGCGAGACGGAAGCTCGACATCAAACATTCCTTTTGGAAGATTGAACCCAAGGCGGGTTCCTTGGCCTCCCGCAAGCAAGATCATGCCGATTTTGCCATTCTCGACCGCAGAAAGACCACTTCGAAGCCACTTTTCACGATCAGCATTGGACGACTTCGACGGAATCGATGATGCAAACCAGGACGAAGGGCACGGCCCAAGTTTTTCAAAGTTGAACTGCGCAGACTCTTCTTGCGACTGCTTGTAAAGACGCGAAAGATCTGACAGATCAATCAAAGACAGCTCAGATAACAAGTCATTCTGCTCGGTTTTCGACAAGGAATCCCAATGCGCAAAGACATGCTCTTGGTTGGCAGCTGCAAACTTTGCACGGATTTCAGATTCCATTACCATTCCTTTCTATTTTTCTGTTTTGAAGGAGGGGGGGAGGGGCAAGTGTTTGCTTCAAAAAAACGAGTATCGCTGGACAACAAACGTTCACTTGAATCTCTCAAACTCTCAGATTTCTCATACAAAAGAGAAACGAAATGAAACGAAAGAGGAAACAAAAGAGGAAACAAAAGAAGACGACGGAATGAAAAGGCAGCGATTTGTTTGGATCGTTATAAAATATAAAATATAATTAATAAGAAAGAGTGGAGGACGTGCAAGTTGAGTACCGCCAGGTCGAACTTGAAGTCGGCCAAAAGAGGAAGAAAGAAAAAAGACCCGACATGAATGACATGAATGACATGACATGACATGGAAGAAGTCAAAAAGAGAAAAAGGGAGTCGCTTAACAAAGGACTCATTAGATCAGTCGGACAATTACAGAGGGGGACTCTAGGGTTGTACTCGTAACCCTGGATCTCAATGCACTGAGGGCTTTTTCGGATCATCATCGTCATTCATCATCATTCAGATTCACGTGTTTTTCTCTTGATTTCGTGTCATTTTTCTTGGAGAGATCTTTCCTTGGCATATTCCTGGTTGCGCGAAATGGTATGTACTCGTTTCTGCTCTAGAAAGGGGAACGGGAAGCGGGGGGTGGTGTTCAGACGGAAACTGGCGAATGGGAGGGAAGTCGTAGAAGGATGAAGGGGGGGTGGTGGTTCTTCATGGCTTGGACTGGTTGTCGTCGCCTGTGTTGAACGAATGTGAATTTCATGTTTGATAAACGCGAATCTGTCCTCCTTCTTCGTCATCGTCGTCGTCTTTGGTCCTCTCTTTGCTTTTTTTCCGTCAGTTGGTCCCCATTTCTGTTTCTCTTTTCCTTTTCCTTTTCCTTTTCCTTTTCCTTTCTTCTTCTTGTCATTTGTTTTGTTTTCTTCCTTTTGTGGAAATATCTTCCGTACTAATCATGGTTTCTTTGTCACAGACCTACCTTGACTCTGATCTCCGCTTCCCGTCGTCGACTGCTGAAGGCCGCAAGCACAAGCTGAAGCGCCTGGTCCAGTCGCCGAACTCCTTCTTCATGGACGTTAAGTGCCCTGGATGCCTCGCCATTACCACTGTCTTCTCGCATGCACAGACCGTTGTCCTCTGCGGCAACTGCCAGACTGTTCTCTGCCGACCCACCGGTGGCAAGTGCCGTCTGACTGAGGGATGCTCCTTCCGCCGAAAGAATTAAACTTGAGTAAGCTAGAAACAGATTGTTATGGGCGGATGCGATTGTGGACGATTGCTGCATTGGGAATGAATTGTTTGCTGGTTGACGTAAAAGTCTCAATCGTGTCTCTTGAAATCCATCTCCATTGTCCTGTTTATTTCTCTCTGATTCGTTGCCGATTGCTTTTCTCTTTGTACACTCTTGGGCATTTCGATTGCTCGATGCGATAAAAAGAACCTCCTTGAATGGCGTTGTGTACGTCTTTTTATGTACAAGAATGAAAAACATCGTGTCATTTTTCACGCGCTAACATTTCCCTGAAGCCCGTTTGGAACTAGGACGTAGAAGCACTGTTGGCGCTGGCGCTGGCGTTGGCGTTGGCACTGGCACTGGCAATGGCACCAATCCGATACTCGTCTTTTAGTCTCCAGCAGCCGTTGTCGGCGCCCGAAGCCTTGAGTTGCGTGGCGATCTCAACGAGCTGCGGTCGGATTGCTCCCGCTGTGGACTCGGTAAGGCTCATGAGCTCTGTCATGCGGTACAGCTCCTTTTTCCGGAACAAGTCAAACAGCTGCCCGCGAAGATCTTGATACTCCTGTGCAGTCCTAACGTTTCCAACCCGAGCCTGCGCCTCCTTCTTCTGCGCCAACCTGCGCTCGCCAGTCAGGCCAGCGACGATGGAGGCAACGTTATCAAGGTGTCCTGAAGTGTGGACTTCCTGAATGTATCTCGCGGTGTCATGCAACCTGGTTTCCGCGCGTTTCGGAAGCAGCTTTGCATTCTCTGTGGCAACATGTTTTGCAAAGTCCTCGGTCATGCGGGCCCGAGCAACGTATCGGTGTTGGATGCTACCGACAACCTTTGATTTGACCGTCCCTTCAACAGGCGGAAGAAGCACGTACATTTCTGTCGTGGAAGCTTGCTCAATGACATCGGACGTGCGAGGGACTCCAGGAAATCCTGGAACGACCATGTGGACTTCACGAATGTCCTTCAGCTCGGTTCCCAGCATGTCTGAACGCAACACCCGTCTCTTTACATTTCTGAACCGAATGCGACCAAGCTCAATCGCAGACGTGGAGCCAGAAAAGAGCTCGTCGTCCAGTTTCGCAGATGCCTCCTCGAGCTTGGTCCGCCAGGCAGAGTAGAGAGAAGGCGGCAACTTCATGCTCCACAGAGCTTTTTTCCCACCAGTCTCTAGAACAGAGCGCTTATACTCACCATACTGCGTTCGAAACCGCTTGATTCCATCCGGCAGGTTTCCAGTCGACTCTTCGCCCTCCATCGGATTCATAAACACCACCGTTCTAGAAGACGACCCTGACCCTGACCCTGACCCTGATGCCGATGCCGATGCCGATGCCGATGCCGATGCTTGGCGCAGAGGATGTGCATTGGACGGTTCATCATCTTTTTCCATTTTGCATATCCCTCCGAGTTCACAGTTCAGATCGGAGGGCAACCTTTTTTTTGAATAATGCAAAACAGAAAAAGAGGCGCAAAAACAGAAACAAAATAAAAGAAAGGGAAAGGGAAAAGGAAAGAGAGAAAAAAGAAAAAGAAATGGGAATTTGAAAACAATTTAAATCAAGTCTTTCCTTTCCTTTTCTTTTCTTTTAATTGCTGGAGTGGACGACAGAACATACAATGATACGAAGCTCCCAATCCACCAGGAACTCCGATCAATAAAAACATCCAATATTCTTCATGCGCAGATCAAACTCGTCGCCATTCTGGCACGAGAAGTAAAGACCACTGCGCATCCTTGTCCTCTTTTTTTTTTTTTTAATAGCGGTACGTCGATGGCTTGAATGGACCGGCCTTGTCGATTCCAATGTACGAAGCTTGAGAGTCCGAGAGAACGGTGAGCTTTGCACCGAGCTTGGCCAAGTGAAGGCGTGCGACCTTCTCATCGAGCTCCTTGGGGATCAGGTAGACCTGGTTGCCGTACTTGCCGGAGTCCTTCTCCTTCCAGAGTTCGAGCTGGGCAACAACCTGGTTCGTGAATGAGCAGGACATGACGAACGACGGGTGGCCAGTGGCGCAACCGAGGTTCAGCAGACGACCCTCGGCAAGCAAAATGATGGCGTGATTGTCAGGGAAGACAAACTGGTCGCATTGGGGCTTGATGTTGACACGCTTGATTCCGGGGTACTTGTAGAGCCCAGAAACGTCGATCTCATTGTCAAAGTGTCCAATGTTTCCGACAATGGCGTTGTGCTTCATCTTGGCCATGTGCTCGACCATGATGATGTCCTTATTTCCAGTGCAAGTGATGAAGATATCTGCAAACGAAACAACATCCTCAATGCGGACAACCTGGTATCCCTGCATGCATGCCTGGAGTGCGCAGATTGGGTCGATCTCGGTAACGTAGACAACGGCACCGGCAGCCTTGAGTGCATCGGCGCATCCCTTGCCAACATCTCCGAATCCGCAGATGACTGCGCGCTTTCCGGCAATCATGACGTCGGTTGCACGCATAAGACCGTCGGGCAACGAGTGTCTGCAGCCGTACAAGTTGTCGAACTTGGACTTCGTGACCGAGTCGTTGACGTTGATGGCGGGGAACAAAAGCTCTCCGTTGTTTGCCATGGTGATCAAGCGGTGGACACCTGTGGTGGTTTCCTCGGAAACACCACGGATGCGCTTGGCCATCTTGCGCCACTTGTTGGTCTCGCCGGCCTCCAAAGTCTCGCGGAGAACCTTGTAGACAAGCTGCTCGTCCAACGAGCCACCCTTTGCCGGGTCCGGGAGCTCGCCGTTCTTCTCAAAGGCAATCTCGGCCTTCACACCCTCGTGGATCAGCAAAGTGGCATCTCCACCATCGTCAACAATCAGATCCGGGCCCTCGCCATTCCAGTCCAAAGCCTGGAGCGTGCACCACCAGTACTCCTCAAGCGATTCTCCCTTCCACGCAAATACATTTGCAGAGCGAGAAGCAATGAGAGCAGCGGCTGCATGATCCTGAGTAGAAAAGATGTTGCACGAGCACCAGCGAACCTCGGCTCCAAGCTTCTGCAGCGTCTCGATCAACACGGCAGTCTGGATGGTCATGTGCAGAGATCCAGTGATGCGAGCTCCCTTGAACGGCTGAGACGGTCCAAACTCGGCGCGGGCGGCCATAAGTCCAGGCATCTCTTCCTCGGCAATGTTGAGCTCTTTGCGTCCAAACTCTGCAAGAGACATGTCAGCAACCTTGTAGTCAAAGCCGTTGTCCGAAGACGACTGCATGCACTTCGTAATGGTAATCGTGGAAGACATTTTTCTTTGTTATTTTTTTTCTTTTCCTCTATTGCTCTTGAGACGGGAAAGAGGCTGGAAAAAAAAAATTATAAAAAACAAAAAGTAAAAAACAAGAATTAAAAATATATTGATATATATTGATAAAAAACAATATGTGCGCAGTGCGAGTAAAAGGAGGGGGGGAAAAGGGGAGGGAAGACCAACACGAAAGCAGAGAAGAGCGAAGACACGCATTCTGCAGCTCAGAAGGGAAAACTCTTTTTTTCCTCAAGCAAGCGACACCCCAGAGCTCAGGGTCCCCCTTCTCGAAAAAAAGCGCGTTTTCGGATGCAGATGCTTTATTGCATCACTTGATGCTCGAGCGGTTCCTTTTTTTTCCTCTTTCATTCTCTCACTCGTTTGTCATTACTTTTTCTTTTTGTTTTTCTGTTTTCCAGTAGTGCACTGGGAGCGTTTGATCGTTTTCTCTGGTTTTCTCACCCAAACCAAACGTTATTTAATTTTTTTGGCTTGGCATTTTTTTTTAAACCAGTTATTTATTCTGCGGAGTTAGTAATTAGTATTACTGCTTGTATTTTATTATTGTTTTTGTTTTTGTTTTTGTTTTTTTTGGTGTGGTGGGGGAAAAAAGGTATCAAAGATTGAAGAAAAACTGCGGGTAATGTCAGCGCCTCAATTTCATCCGCAAAGCATTCTTGATCGAATGCGAGATCTTCGTATGGATTTTTCTGCTTGTTGTTCTTTTGGATGTCAATCGCGAGTGGCGTGCATTGAGGGTTTCCAGCTTTAGACTGATCCTTTTTCTTTTTCTTTTGTTCTTGCTTTTGCTTTTGATTTTTGATTTTGATTCGGCTTCCCAGGACACGATGGCAGCACTTCGGCTCGTCACAGCTCTGCTTATTCCGGCTCTGGACCGAATCCTCTGTCTTCGCTGCTGCTGACAAATACTCCGCGAACAAGCACCATGAATTCCTCAACTCCACAGCAATCTTCACAGCCTTTTTCTTCGTATTCGTCTCAAGCCCAGCACCATAATAACCAAACTCAAAGCTATCTTCACCATCAGCAGCAACAGCAACCATCTCTGTCGTTTCCTGCTACTGGAGAGCCTCACAAGGCTTACAGTCTACAGAATCAGTCGAACACTGGCAATGGAAATAACAATCTGCAGCAGTATCGGAATGACGAGTTTGCAAGCCCCTCGGAATTGCGAATTGATGTGCGCTCTGCGACAAACGGAGAGCTAAAAGAAGAGCTGGTCAAGGTGAGGAGAGAATACGAAGAGTTGGTGAATCGGCTGCTTCGAATTGAACAAGAGTTTAGGGAGACGCAGGAGCAAAAGTATCAGTTGGTGATCAAGGTGGAAAAGCTTTCGGGAGAGAACAAGGAGCTTAAGCGGTACTCAGGAGAGCTGCTCGAGCAGCGTAATGAGCTGTTGCGAAAGATGAATGAAGAGCAGGCATCAAAAATTGCTGAAGGAAAGAACCACCAGAACATGTTCCAGGATATGGAAGCCACAATAAGGAATTTAACTGAGCAGAATAACGCTCTGGTCGAATCGCTGTCGACGTTCCCTCGCTCGGCAGGTGGTGCCGCAGATCCTGGTCACTTGGCTTCGCGATTCAAGGTTTCCCTGTCGGATTCCACCGGTGAACATGCGGCGTCTCCGGATGCAAAGCCCTATGGATCCGGTAAGCTGATGGAGCTGCATGAATGGCTCACCTCCAAGGAAATCTTGCCCAAGAAGCAGGATGTCAAGCCGCTGGCGTCCAGTGTATTTCGGTTGTCGGATTTTGAGTCGCCGCAGAGAGAACCGAACCCGAATCATTCGCATCGAAAGGGGTCGACTTCCGCCACCGCCTTGAATGGAAATGAGTCCAATGCACAAATACCACTGGCCTCCACAGCCGCATCGTCGTCGTCTGGAGGCGGCAAGAACAAGACAGCGCCGAAAAGGCGGCCCGCCTCGGCGACTGCGAATGCAGCATCGACCGTCACTGCGGATCGAAGAGAAATTGGAACGTTGAGATTGGGTTCCACCAAAGATGCCGGAAGCCTCGATAAGAAGAGAAACGTCCCTCTGCTCAAGATTGATTTGGCTTCGGACATCCCGTTTGACCATTCGCCACCCAGGCTTTAGGACTTCTCTTCTCCCCATGATCTGCCCTGAGTGGTCGGGTATGTATAGTTTTTCCCCGAAGTTTGACGTGCCTCATTCTTTTTCCCCGGCAATTATAAAATTTGTATAGTACGCACCATACGAGCATAATATGGGTGGAGAACAACAGTCCGTCGACGACTCGTGGACAGACTGTGTATGGACATGATTCGCTGGGACGAAGAGTTCCCATCCAGTTTGCATCCAGCCTATTTTTTCTTCTGTGCTCTGGACTCGGAACTCCCGCGTTCGTCCCTCTACCTCAGAGTGCAACCGGCGATGAGCACCTTCCATTGCAGCGCAGCGCGCTCTGCCGGGATCATAAGAATTAATCAGCACGAAAATCCTGCCAAAGGGGACCGGGCCTCTATAGCAAAATGACCCACGGTCCATGACATCCCATATATTTGTATTTGTACCACAGCGGTGGTCTGAATGAGGACGCGTGGTGGTGTTTTGTCCACGGACCACGCTGCCTCCGCCGACGGTCTGCAACCAACTGCATC
Organism: Andalucia godoyi; assembly: GCA_009859145.1. NCBI lineage: Eukaryota > Jakobea > Jakobida > Andaluciidae > Andalucia > Andalucia godoyi. Next base: position 101,873 of record VRVR01000005.1, read on the forward strand.
GTCAATGGAACGAGTTTGCCGACAGTACCAGGTGTGATCTTCCGCAGCAGCTCATATGCAGTGGCCGTACCTCCTTCAAGAGGAATACGCAAATTCGTATTCTGAGGTCGCGGTGGCAGCCATTCCAGTTCTTTCTTCCAAGCGCCCAGCTGTCTTTCTCTTGTTCCCCCCTCCCCTTTTCCACGTGACGTGACTGCTGTACGCTGTTTCAACAAACCTCATGCAGGGAAACTTGAGACTAGTTCTTTCTTCACTACAGTACACAGGAGGAACAACGACTCGCGAAAAGATGCTGGCAACGAACGGGACTGTTCAAAGTGTAGGCCGTGTGTATGCAAATTTGTTGACTGCTTCGTCATTCATTGTAGACTGGGACGATGAGCGAGTCTCTGACGAGCCGTTTGAACCATCTGTGGTCTCTTGGGTTCGCGACGGCGCTGGAAACACCCGGTTTATCGCGGTACTACATGACCCAGTTTCGGCACTTGGCAACACTGCACGGCGTGTCGATCAAAGACCAAACATGGTCTCAGGCTTGTTTCGCTTGCGGAACAGTCTATCTGCACGGATCAAACTGTTCCGTCAAACATCTTCCTGCAATTCGAAAGTCCCACCTTCATCATCATCTGACGCTCCGTATGCGAATCAAGTGCAGTGTGTGCGGCTTCAAAAAAGTCCATTCTGTCCGATTGGACCTTCCTAAGCCTGCAAATGCCGGTTCTGCAATGGATGCTAAGATTCCAAAACAAAGAAACCACGCAGCAACCATCACTAAACCCAGACCGTCCCCGTCGTCTGGACCGTCGTTGTTTATCTTGGATAAGAATAAGCCGAGGGCCCAACTGCTGGCGAATGATGCCGAACAACCACAGCAGCCACAACCACTGCAGCCACAACCACTGCAGCCGCAGAAGAAGACAGGAGAGCATGACAAGACTTGCAAAAAGGACAAGAAGTCGACGAGCAGCGGGAATGCTGGAGGGAAGCTCGGCAACTACCTTGCCTCTCTCGGCATCAAGATGTAATTTTGTATATTTTACAGAATATAAAGTTGATGATTTTTTAATTGTTCATTCACACTTCATCAAGAAGATAACTTAATTACACACTGTCCTTCTGTCCGCACCGCGTTTGCTGAACCTCTGTTATCGACTAATGAACTTTGAGATAGACGAACCTGATCGCTTGACGACGGTTTTCCGAAGCGCCTGCGTGACGCGGTGTTTCTTTGCCTTTGCTCTCATTTTTGAGCTGACACGGAGAATCGCAGTCGTCGCTTCCGGTACCGTGACTTTCGAAGACCGGGTCGTCTCCGATTCTTGACCCATGCTAGAGTCGTCGTCCGCTGCACAGGCTTCGGCGCGCGCAGCAGCCATACGAGCCTCCGTGGCTGCAATGTGCGCTTGCAGCTTCGCGGACAGCTCTTGGGTCCGCGGGTTCTCCACGGTCTCCTTTACAATCGACGACTGAATCGAATGGTTCTTCTTTATACTCGACGATCGAATAGACTTTCCCATCTCGTTATTCCTACTCCTACTCTTCCGAATACTCCTACTCTTCCGACTACTCCTACTCTTCCGAATACTCCTACTCTTCCGAATACTCCTACTCTTCCGACTACTACAATAACTTTTCCATAACAATCTCGGTTTTTCAAAAGCAAGAAAAAGGTTTTTTTCGCTCATCATCATTTGGGGTCTGCAGAGAACGTGCTTGATGCTTATCGCTTGATACTATAGTCGAATCTCTTTCTGTTTCAGCAACTCAAGAATTTCCCTCGATGCAGGTTTTCTTTCTGCTTTCTTCTATCTGGGTTTTTAACTCTCCCTTTCTGCCATCGTCGTGAAGGCGCGAGTGGCTGAGTAGTAGGCCAGTATATTGTTTTCAAGACATGCCTAGTGCACTGTGAAAATAACAACGAGAAAGAAAGATTTGAAAATAAATAAAAAAGAAAGAAAGAAAGAGAGGGAGATATATAGAGAGAGATGGTGGTTCGAGGATTGTTGGAGCATGTTCAGAACAAGGATGAGAGTTCGATGGAACTAATTGACGTAGCGCAATTCGCACCGATTGGATCGATTGTTGTGGATGCGCCGAGTGTGATTGAATATTTGTGGCCACGCACATTTTCATTGTTTGATGCGTCGTTTGGAGGAAATTACATGGCTTTTGTCGCTGCGTTCCGATCGTTTGTCGAGCAATTGCAAGCTGCGACACAGGCAACGGAAATCGCGTTCTTCTTCGACTCGGTGCCGGAGGAGTTTCGGTTCGATGAGGTGGTCGATCAGTATAAGAGAAGTGTTTCTGTCGCGAACAACGTGCCGAGTACAATATGCTCTCAGAAGTCGATGATCATCAAGGGATCGACAATTCCCTCGCCGGCGTTGGCGTATTCGGTGGCGCTGTGGATTCTCTCTGCATATCCGTTTGTGAAAGTGTTTCAAAGTCTAGACGGCGAAATCGATGCTGCTGCGTCCGCATATGCTTTACTCACAGGCTCCTTTGCTGTGATTTCCAACGATTCGGATTTTCTAGTGCACAACGTGCCATTCATGCCGCTGAACTCCATGCTTTTCCCGTTTCTCAAAAGGTTCTGTTCAAAGGAAGTTGCGGTGCCAGTTCCGTACTTGGCGCAAAACTCGACAGATTGTATCGCGGGACGGTTGTACAAGCCGAACGCGGCTGCGGGTTCCTTGGGCTTGGATCAGTGGATGCTACCGTACTTTGCATGTTTGATCGGCTGCGATTATGTCAAACGAGAGCACGGACTCGAGCTGATCGTGAACAAGGTGCAGAATTTAATGGATACCGGATACCAGGTGGGCGCAATTGCAGAGTACCTTCCGTCTTTTACAAAGGAGGCGCTCTCTGGCGAAAAGCTGGCCCAGAAGTTCCTCTCCGCTTCCAACCTCTCCGAGAGCTTTCGACAAGAATTCATCAAGGCTTATGAGAATGGACTTGCATTTTACACACGAACTGGCACTTGGAAACCGGCCATGTTTTCCAGGCACGTGCATGGTCTCACGACTCGGCATATTCTCTTCGTGCCTCCGGTGTTTTCTAAAGGCCCCGCAGAACGGTTTTCTTCCGAACGCTTCCGATACATTCGGCAAGCGTTGTGTGCACAATGGGATTCGCTGTTTGGCTCGGCCAACATGCCACTTTCCGTTCTTGAGATTCACCCTTCTCCATCGGGGGTTGGTCAAACAAAGCTCCTGGTGGGCGCTCGAGAGACGGAGTATCGTCCTTTGTATGACCTTTTTATTCAGGAGCTGCGGGAGCGGAAGGACGTCTCCAGACGAGTAGAGCCTCGATTGGAGCAACTGTTGTTTACGGTGCTGAACCGAGCAGGATCTGCCTCTCACCTGTCTGCATTGCGTGGAAGCTCGTTATACACGGCTCTTGTTTCAGAGAGCTTGCCAATGACAAGGTTTGTCAGACTTGTCGTGGTCGTGGCGTCGATGTCGATGCTGCTATCCGTTGAAGAGCTCTTCGCCTTGTCAGTCTACAGCTTTCATCTTGCACGGCTTTCGGTTTCGGTGACAAGCAGGTATGCTGGCGCGTCCATTGAACCGAAACAGTGGACAGACGACGAAATTGCAGACATTGATTCTCGCATGTACGAAACATCGTCTGTCTTGCAAAGTGTCTTATGGCATCTTTGTTTGGTGAACGAGGCCATGAGTCGTCCTCTCAAGTACGCTCCAGAAGAGCTTTCGAGCGGGCTGGACACCTCTGGTCTCGCGAGAATCCTGGTTCGTCGTCAGCAAGGCTACGGGTGGTTGGATTTGAATTTGCCAGACATCAGCGTGGATTCTGTTGGCGAGGGTGTTATGTGGCTTCGGCAAGTCGCCAAAGACCTGCGCGAATGTTGCAGCTTGTCGATTTTTCAGTCGTCTTCGGACGTATTACGAGACATTAACGCAATCGGACGATCGAAGAAACGATCTCGAAAGGACTCGGAAAAGGCAGCTTCGGCCAGTAAGAAGCCGCGATCTTCGCTACCAGCCTCGGGGAGTGCTGCGAGCACCTCCACCTCCACCTCCACCTCCACTGGGTGATTGGATTGGGCAGGGGTGCCTCGGGTCGCATTTGCTTGTCATTATCCAGTGTCCTGTAAAAATAACAACTCGTATCCCGTTTGTCGCCGCACGCGCGCGCCATATTTTCCGTTCACAGAATTACAGAGAGCATTCCAAACGTCAGCAAATCTGTCGGTATCTACCAGATGAAAACGGATGATCACCTTGAAGCGAAAAAGAAGGAGAGAGAGGGAGAGAGAGAGAGAGAGAAGAACGGATGCAGCATGAGAATGACCAAGCATGAGCAAGCTCGATAACGATTCAGTTTCTACAGTTTTGCGCCCTGTTTCAGCTGGAGTTGTGCAGCTCCATAAACATCATTCAAATCAGCCTTCTTTTCCACTGAGGTCTGTTCTGAGCTTGAGGATGCCTGGTTTGCTGAATGATGCTGCAGACGACGATTGTGGTCCATTGTAACAAGATAGGACAGGATGAAAGGATCAAGGTTAAGCGCAGGTTCCCATATGCCCTTGTTTGGTCTCGGCAGGATATGGTGGATGATTCTGTGCAGCCGTTCAATGTAAGGAACAAGATGCACAACTTGCTCGTGAGCAGGCAGTCGTTGCAACGATCGAATCAACTCATCGGTCGTAGTAATGCGCGGTTCTGTTGGGGACGGAGACGGAGACGGAGACTGCGATGCTGACAGCGATAGCGCCAGTGACTGTGTCGGTCGGAGAAATGAAGAATCCAAGAGTTCTGCAACTCGAGCATCACTCTCGACGCGATCAGAGTCACTCTGTCCGTTCTCGGTCGGTTGCATCCACTCGATTTTTTCCCGACACCCAACCGTCACATGGAGAATTTCACCACACAACCTATTTGCTGATGCTGGCTGGTCTTCGTCAAGCTCACCTAGAAGTTTTGAAGACCCCTTAGGCGGTGACGGACAGTCTCGATTCCCTGCAAATAGAAATCAGAAAAGGCTCGCGTGCATGCATATGCTTCGATCGTCGATTCTCCAGAAACTGAGGAGGTACTGTTCTACAGTAGTTGCACAGCGCCAGCACGAACAGTGGACTTGATGCTTGATGGCAGAGGCTTTTTTTATTTTAAATTGCTGTTTTCTTTCCCGATTAAAAAGGTTTTTTGCAACGTCCTCATAGGAGACTAATCTCCCCGCTTTTTGCGCTACGAGTTTTCCTCATTGCTTCTGTGATTCACGGATTTCACGTATAATATTATTGTTGCCATTATCGTTATTAGTATCGCTGTCACTATTTGGCTGTCTTTGGTTTTAAAAAACTGTAGTTTTCTGTCTTGTTTCGAATCACCCCGCGGTTTTTTTGTATTTTCCGGATTTGGAATCACTTGTACCAAAGACGAAGATGAGTCATCTGTTGGCAATGGAGCAGATTCGACTTGTGGAAGCTGCGTTTCGACAAGATATGACGTTTGCAGCGGATCTTGGATCTTGTGTATCTTCCATTGCTCCTCAAGTTACGTCGCTGAGGACGGCTGTGGGAAACAACGATCCGGTGAATGAACAGATTGTCCGTGATTTATTGTGCAAATTGAGCATATCTTGCTTTCGAAAACTATTGTTCCCAAATCAGTCGGATCTCTCTTTTGTGGTGGAATCGCGAGGAAGACTCGATCAGCTGTTCCAGTATTTATGGGATTTGTACATTTCTTCGTCACAGTTGCTTCCGGAACTGGGACGTGCTCTGCAGCCTGTTCTCGACGACATGGCGAAATGCGAACAGTGTCCAGAAGTTGTGAACGTCACATTCCATGCTCCTAGTACGGTTTTTAATCTCGAGCAGAACCTAAAGGCGTTTCTGCAGTCTATTGAGGCCATGCAACATGTGTTTGCCGATATTCAAGAGAAGAACATGCTACCTGCTGACAACGATGGCAGCGATGCCGACCATCATCATCATCGCCATCATGATGTCATCCATGGTGACATGTCTGAGGCAGAGTCTACAGAACTGGAAAGGCTGCGGGAAACGGTTCGTACGCAAGAAGAGGAGTGGAAAAAGATAATGAACATCATCGATCGAGTTATCGAATCAACACAATTTCTTGCCCAAGAAGCAAGCCCGGGGCGCAGAGAAAGCCGGGTGCAGACGTTCTTGAGCCGCATGGATCTTCTCATCGCGCAGCATCCTGGATCCCCGATTGGTGCAAGAGCACGCTCTCCTCACGGGAGACCGCGGTCGGGAAGTTCCAGCTTGGATGAGCTCACAATGTGGCCTCAAAAGGAAAAGAAGTTGCAGGAAGAGATCCGCGCGAGGGAAGAGCAAATGGACATGAAGGATTCCTTGATTGAGCAGCTGAACACCGACATCGCATTTCTCAAGACGCAGATCGGCAACTTGCAGGATGAGATGCACGGACGAGCGTCGTTGGATCCGGAAGCTGGAGATGTTGAAAGAACGAACGGCTCCATGGCTTCGCGCTCTCGGGAGTATCAATCCGGATTGCAGAGTTCATCGACGAACAGAAATTCTTCGTCTCTCGGCGGGTTTATCATACCAGATGACGACGATCACAATCCAGACAGCGCCCCTGCCATTCGGACCTCGGTTTCGTGTCTGTACTCTAATGCGACAAACGAAGATAGAATCGTAGTCTCCGTTTCGCAGTCTGCTACACCCAGCGCTCTGCTCCGAGAGGAAGACTATGTTGCGCTCTGCAACAGGGTGCAAGCACTTCAGGCGGAGAATGAACAGCTGCAATCGTCGTTCGGACTGATTGAGCGCTATGAACGCCAAGTTCAGGTACTGGAATACCAGTCAGGAGACCTTCGGCATCAAGTCGAATCACTGCAGGCAGAGCTTGCGCTGTACAACAAAGTCTGCGTTGATCAAGCCGTACAAGTTGCAGTCGGTGTGCGCAGTCGCCAAATCCAGACCACGCAAACCATGAAGCTGGAAACCGAAAAGGACGTCTTAATCTTGAACCTGCAAAACAACCAGAGAGAACCAGCTGATTTTATTGCTGTGAACTTGTTTGCATTTGAATATCTCGATCATTCACTGGATACAATTCGAGTGAGTGTCTCGGATGTTGTGCAGCCCGCAGAGTATCGACGCGAATTGTATTTCAAGAGCCTGGACATCCAAACTCTGGAAGCCCAGTTGTCGATTCATCAGGAAAACCATGATTCACAACACGTAGCAAGATCGACTTCTCCCTCCGAGCTTGTTGTGGATAGTAAGGCTCTTATTCGCTCGCTGAAGGCTGAGAATACTTTGCTGTCCAGCCAAGTCGCTTCTCTCAAAGTTTCCATTGTTGCCCACGAGAAGGAAATCCAGGAAGTGACCGAGAAGTACGAGGCGAAGCTCAAGTTGTACTATGATGCAAGTTCAGACGTGCGGAAGTTTGATCAGCACCTTTCAAAGATGAAGACAGAAGTGGAGGAAGCGGCGTCAGAGAAGATTCTAGAGTTGCAAAAAGAGTTGTCCGCCGTTGAAGAGCATCATCGAACGGCGTTGGAGAGGGCAGCAGAAAAATTAAATGCGGAATGGAAAGAAAGAATGGATGCGGAGCATCGTCTGTGGAGTTCCTTGCATCGGAGTTCTGTCCCGCCTTCTTCAAAGTCTGTCGTCCCTGGAACTGCAGACAGTGTCGCGCTGGGTGTTGATTACGAAGCTCTTTCGGTATCCAATCTGGAGAACTATACTTTGCAGCAGCGATCTCCTGGCGGCAGACCGCATTCGTCTCCGTATGTTCGCAACCCAAGACGACCATCGGACCGACCGTCGTCATTTTCAGGATACAGACGCAAGATTCGAAATGCGAATGGAATGGAGGAGGAGGAAGTCGACGATGCGACAAATGTAGATGGATTGGTGTCTCCTATTGTGGCTCACCCGAACAGTGGTTCCCTTTTGGACGACCGGTCTCTCGCCGTGTCGAATCAGGAGCATTTGAGACCGAGCACGACACAGAGTGTATTTGCCGAGGATATGCAACATCGCGTTACTGCAAAAACACTGCTTCACCGAGCATTTGAAGTTCTTGGGAAAATCAAGACTGCTGTTCAATCTGTCTCCGTTTCCGTGGACGAGAACAAGTCCGTGGACGACAGTATTCGGAAGCAGCGGTTTGTGCTCAAGCAAACTCTGAAGATGCTTGAAGATGAACTAGTTGCGGATGCGACGATGTCTGTGACTTTGTCTACACCACTTTCTTTGACTTGCTTGTTTGATATCCTCGCCTTCGACTGCCCGGCGTTTGCTACTGCGGTCGGGAAATTGCTCAAGACGGTCACCATATCCCCGGAAGCCTTGTCGTATATTAAGCGACGCGGAGATGCAGTTCCAATCCTAGCGCAGCTTTCACAGATTGTTCCTTTTGATGCTTGCCATATCATCAGGCAGATAGCAGTTCACGATGATCTGAATGCGTTGATAGTGAACATTGGGTTATTGAAGCATATCATGACTGCACTGATTGAAACACAGTACCTGGAGCAGCAGAAGGATGCATTGCGGGCCATCATTGCTATCGGATTCACCGATATTGGTAAGGAAGCGGTCCGCAAGGTCGGTGCCATTCCCGTCATTGTGAAACTGTCTCGGCGGTCCGACCTTTTACGACCACTTGTTGCACAGTCCCTGATGGTTCTCAGTTCCGATTCCGAAAATCGCATCGAGATCCGCCGCAGAAACGGGATTGACTTGCTGATTTCGATTCTGTCATCGGCCTCCGACGTGCCGTCGCTCAGATTCGGTTCAGGAGCACTGCTTAACCTTTCCGTTAACGAAAAGAACAAGGAGCTTATTCGCGTCGCTGGCGGCCTCCCGGTGTTGTTGACGCTGGTTCTCCATTCCGATGCACATGTCCGTCAGTATGCGCTGCGAACGCTGTCAAATCTGATTCTTGTCTCGGCAAACGCTGCAGAATTGGCAGAGAGCCCTTTTGTGGAATCTGTTGTGAAGTGTTTGACAGACCAGGATGCTAATGTCGTTTCCTATGCTGCACGACTTCTTGCTCTCGCCTGCACAGAGGAGAGGCTCTTGAGTGCCATGATCATCGATGGCCTGACTTCCATATGTCTATTGCTGCAGCACACCAGCCCACGAGTTCTGGACGATGCTCTTGCACTTCTTCCTCAACTGTGCATGCATGAGGCGCCGCGGGAAGTCCTGTTCCGAGATGGGCATTTGCCCAAGATTGTGTCCATTCTGAAGGCCGTTATGTTGGATGACAAACTCGAGTCGGCCGAAACGATTGCTTCTCGACGCGCTTCTACGTTGAGTATATTGTGCTACGTCAGCACCGTCCGCGAGGCTGTCCCGCAGCTGATCCGACTGGGCCTTCCGTCGATGTGCTTCCAATTGATGTACCACAGCTCCTCGTTTGGCGTGTACCCTCATCGGTTGGAAAGTATCTATCTGCTGGCAAATCTGTCTGTCGTTCCGGAGCTGTGTGCGGACATTCCCAATAACAGTCGTCTCTTGCAGGTTATTCAACTTTTTGAGGAGCCAGAAGCGCCAGTCGTTGCGGAAGCTGTCCGGTTCATGGGGAACGTAGTTCCCAACTCTTCGGTTCGTGCCATGTTTTACGGAATCGATGGACTGGCACGGTTGTACAGGTTGTTTACTCGAAAGGAGGTCTCCGTGATCCTGAACTGTGTCAAGTTGATTACCGAGCTAACAAAGGATATCGACGCGTTGCAGTCTGTGCTGCAAGCACCAGGGGTCCTGGAGTTGTTGGTTCGGTGTTTGCGTTATGGCAAGCCTGAATTGACAAGAGCTGTTCTTCAGTTCATTCGAAACAACATTTTCTTTGATCGCTTCCGAAACGACACTCTGGAACTCCAAATTATCGAGTGTCTTCTCGATCTTGTGGTGTTGGACGATCCTGTTATCCAGAAAGACACGCTGTCCACACTGCAGGCATACTGCGGGTATATTGATTGTCTAGACGAGTTCATCGGTGCCGGCGGTTTGGATGTGTTCGACGACCTTCTTGCACAGACTGCAGAGCAATCTTTCCAGAAACACCTCATGGATGTTCTGATCGAGGTCTCCAAGGTTTCCGAATTTCACGGCGACATTCTCCGACACCCCAAGGTGTTCTCCATCCTCGAGACGTGGAGTACGGATGCCACGGGCCTGCAGATCCATATCCTGCGATTGTTGTGTTCTTTGGCTGCAAGCTCGAACGGGCGCGATGTGATTATCGACATGATTCCACAAAAGCTATTGATGCATTTCATTGGCGAAGCGGTTGGCGACAAGCACGCGATGTCTCTTTCATTGTTTGCGAGAATCTGCTTTGACAGAGACTCTCTTCTGGAAATGGTCCATAATGGAGGCCTGCCGCTGTTCTTGTCCGCGCTGCGCAAGTCTGAGGATCCTGTGAAATTGCTGGTCCTCCGAACTCTGATATCGGTTGCGTCTTTCCCCGGAGGCGCAGCGCAGATTGCTCGTCGTGACGGCGTGAATGAAGTCTACCAGTGTCTCAACAAAGTATCTCCAGCGCTTCACAACCACGCGGTCTTGCTGATGTCCATCCTGTCCAACGATGCAACCGCATGCATGAAGGTCGCTTCCTACGACATGACGCTTTGCTTGCCGTATTCTCAGAGTGCTGAGGAGAAGGACGCGATTGCAAATGTTGCAGAATTTGCGCTTCAGTTGATGTTTAACATTGCCAAGATTGCGCCTCGAGCGCTCAGCCCCGATCCCGTTCTTCAGTTCATCATCAAGCACTACAATGAATCCTCAGAAGGAACACCCGCCGCATCGTACTCGGCCGAGGTCATCAAAACCCTCAAGTCGAACCCCGTCATGAATGCACGCATCTCTGCATTTCTTCAAGCTTGATCATTGTCCATGCCTTGGCACTCTGTCTCTTGTTGTTCTTGTTCTGGTAAGTGTTGGTGCTGCTGCTGCTGTTCACCGCCACGTTTGTACATCTTGGTGCGAAGGATGTACTGTTTTTTTTTGTTGTGCGATCTCGATCATAAATTCCCTGTTCCAAAATGAAGAAGCAAGGAGGAGTTTGTTGCTGTGGGATGATGCGGGGCGCGGGAGGGAGAGAGAAGAAGGAGTATGAATCACAAAAGTGGAAAATGAACATTGATGAACAATTAAAATATTGATTAACCCCTCTGCCCCAGTTCAGGCGTCTCAAGTCCTAACCTCACAAACCGTCCGCGTCACTCTTCAATGGAACGCGTGCATTCTTGTCTAAATGAAAGAATATCCACGACGTGAGTTCCCGGAATCGATCGTCTTCCGATGCCACCGAAGAAAGCACAAACTCCTTCGAGACTCCCGCATGTTCGGTCTTTGCAACGTCCTGAAATGCTTCAAATGCCCGTTTTGCGTCGAGCTGATCCGAGTCAAGAGCATCTGTCTTTGTAAACACAATCACCATAGGAACATTCCTGAGCTTGTCTTCCCCATTCCAAAGCCTCTGTGCGACATGCAGCTGCTCAGAAATCCTATCTGGCCGCGACACATCCACAACAAACAACACCATATGGCACGCATCGTAGTATGATTCCCACAGCGGACGAAGCGACGCGGCGCCTCCAACATCCCAAAACGTAAGCTCTGTTCCTCTGTGAAGCACACTCACCATATCAAGACCCATGGTAGGCTTTGGAGGATCCTTCAGAAGATCCGGTTTTGGAAGGGCCTGATAAACACACCGGATTCTCTCCAGAATGCTCGACTTTCCAGCTCCATCAATCCCGATGCACAAAATCTTGTACTCTCTACTCGGCCACAGCCACTCTGAAAGCCCTGAGCAAAGTGAATACATGACTCCTCCCCCAATTCTAATACAAATACGATTGGATCTGTTCTTTTCCCGTTCTTCAGAATTCGCCCCACATCCAGCATAAGGAATTGAAGAACACAAAGAAGCACAAAGGAAAGGCTGCCACCGTCAAATAATAACACGTCATTGTCATACAAACGGAAGGAAGCATACATAATCAATACTGGCCGACACTAGCACGTTTGTTTCACAGGGAATCCGTGCTTATGCACGCTCGGCCAGAATTCAGCTAGTGACAGAGGCTCTGCATTTTTGACACTCTTTAACGCAGCATCCGTAGCCATCTGTTCTATCATTCGTTGGTTCCACTTTTTTATTCAAATATGGATGTGAGTGCGCTGGGATGACGCATTGAGACCAGGGAAGAACTCGCGGGTGTGTCTGCATGTACTGCAGTTTTTTCGCCTTTTTTAATTTTAATTTTATAATCTTTTGTTTTTACTATTTTTCGTCTTTATTTATATATATGTTTATTTTTCAATTCTTTGTTTTGCTGATTTGCTGAACAACAACAACACCAGTGTACGTACGCACGTCACCCATACACACAGACATACGCTCGTACAGACGAGTTGCATTGTACAAAGGAACCGGAAAAGGGAAGGGAGCATCATCATCATCATCAGCAGCAGCAGCAGAAGAAGAAGAAGAAGAAGAAGAAGAAGAAAAGGAAGAAAGATGAGCGAGAGTGAATTGACAGCGAGTGTTTCCGAAAGTGAGTTGAAGAGTGCTTTGAGGTATGCGCGAGGAGTGGTTCATCGGCTTGAGAAGCAGGCGACGCCGGAGATTTTGCCGAGGACAGTGATTTTGGAATCGTCGATTTCGAATTACACGACTGGAAAGCTGGTTTCTTCGACGCTGAAGAAGGCTGCCGAGGATCCATTGAGTGGGATTCGACGAGGGCATGGGGCTGAACAGGACGTGCAGAAGAAGAAGCGATGTTGGCATGAAATGAACAGTGTGGAATTGACCCCGGAGCTCAAAAAGGATCTCTTGGCACTGCAGCTTCGAAGTTATACAGACCCGAAGAAAGTGGGCCAGAAGAGAGACGAGCTTGCGAAGAAGCTTCCTGATCAGTTCCAGATTGGAACTGTTGTGGACGATGCGTATGATCCGTTCAGAAGGCTGTCGAAAAGAGCGCGGGGTCAGTCGTTTGTCGATCAGTATGTGCAGGTGGATGATGTGAAGGAGTATGCCGGGAAGAAGTTCAAGGAGATCATGCAGGATCGGGCAAATACAAGAAAGAAGAGCGTTGCGAGAACTGCAAACGTCCAGAAACGGAAAGGCGGGTCGCATCGTAAGTAGCAGATTCCTCGCTTTTCTCGAGAAGTTGGAAGCTTCTTTGATTTGTTAATGATTATTTATGATGATTATTATTTTTGAAGGGTTTCATGGGTTTGTATCAGAAAAGATACTTAATGGGTACGTGTTGTCGTTCCTGTGCACGACCAGCTGGAAACTTTCCAGTGAACAAGTAGCACTCGGGGCAACAGAGCGGCTGCAAACGTGAACGAGGGAGTGGAGCAAGGCAGGAAAGGAAGCGGCGAAGCGAGGAGGCAATGGGTTCCATGCATGATGCGCAACGATAAACGAAAACTGAATACGCTCGAAGTAGTACATGCAAACAGGCAGAATACGGCAGAATAGTGAAAGGAAACGCCAAAGACTGCAAAATAAAAATAAAAATAAAAAATAATAATAATAATAATAATAATAATAATAAAATAAAAATTATCAGTAAGGCCGTCGACCGGCCATTAACGCACTCGGGATTTGGATGGGCATCGAAGTGGCATAGATGGACAGTCCTGGATTTTGCGACATGTCCGAAACATCCCAGTCTCCCGCATCCACAGATGCATCCTCGGTTGTCTTCGAGCGCGGAGCGTCATCGTCATCGTCATCATCAGAAGTCGAATCGTCATTGTTGGATACACCGTCCACTTGCCACATCGCAGGTGGAGCATACGTCCGAGCGACATTGTCTGTGCGACCAGCAGGCCCCTGCTTCTTGCGAACAATCCTCAGCGGCGCAAGGCGGGGAATCGGAGGACCCGTCGTGCGCGCGGAAACATCTTGAGCAGCAACAGAAACCGTTTCAGGCTTGCTTGGTTGCTCTTGTTCCGCATCGGAAGCATTGCTCATGTCCAGCTTTCGTCGGGCCTTCTGAGCAGAGCCAGGCGAACTGGATGCAGCGGCTTCATCAAGACGCTGTGAGACATGTGTCTTGGGAACAGACTGCAATTCCGATTCACTGCTGTCGAGTGCAGAGAGATCCATTGTTCCATGGTGCGGCTGCTGCGTCCCCAACTTCCCAAGCAGGCCATCTTCATCACAATTGTCAAGGTCCAGAGAATCCAACATGACACGCTGCGATTTGGCCATCTTTCTGAGCCCCGCAGACTCTTGGGTAGACGGAAGTGCACCAGCGCCCAAAGCAGCCACAGCCGCTGCGGCTTCAAACAACGGCTTGGGAACCACGGCCGGTTCGGGAGTCGGTCCTTCTTTGGACGACAGTCTCTGTTGATTCTTGGAATTCGGCAGGCTGTTGTGACTACTCACAGTCTGCAACTCCTGCTTTTCTGCCTTGACCATCTTGTCCTTCTGCGAGGTCGACATTTCAACGGAATATGGAACTGTTGCAGTGGGAGGAGCCGAAGATTGGTAATACGCTGGTTTGACTTGCAACGGCGGCTGCGAATGATGCTGCGGATGAAATTGCTGCTGATGGATGAACGCAGTCGAAGAAGAATTTGTTTGCGACGTTGACAAGAGCGTCTCCGTCAGCAGTCCAGATCCCCTTGTGGAAGTCCCAAAATCACCATGCTTGGGCAACGACGAAGGCTTTGACAAAGACGAGCTGGTAGATCCTATGCTACGTGCTATGTTCGCTCCGTGTTGCGATGCAGTTGCAGACGAGTCCTGTTGACCAGACCCTGTCAGCAAGCGTGCAGACTCTGCATCGTTGTGCTTCAATCTGAGAGAGACCAGCGCAGGATGCAGCCCTTCGACACCGCAGACCTCCAAACTCTGTCGCCGAGTTGTCTCCAAAAACTCATTCAAGTCCACCGCACCACCTCCACTCGCGCCTTTCTTCGAAGGGGACAAGCTGGTCTTCTCTGACTTTAATCTGCATATCTCATTGTACAAGGAATCCCGCTCCTTGACACACTTCTGCTCCAAAACCAAGTACTTTGCCTTTTCCATCTGCTCAAAAGCCTTGATTCTCGCAACCATGTATGACTTTTCTTTCTCCAGAGCCTCGTCCAACTGTTTCTGCAGCGCAATCTGCACCGTCTTGTCCTCGAGCTGACGGCAGTTCAGCGCACCTTGCAGCGCAGGATCGCACGCGTTCATCAGAATGTGAAACACGGAGGAATATACGGGAGAAGCACTGAGCTCGTGCAGAGAGTCCCGCGAGATTCTAAGCGATCCATCGACGTAGTAAGTGTTGTCTTCCTTCAGTGTGCAGCACAGAGTTGTTCTGCAATGCAAGCAATGGAACACTCGAAACTCCGGGGTGAAAAACACGGAAAGCAAATCGCAGTGTGCAGCTTTGAATCCCATCAAATGAAGAGGCCCCGACACAGTCCGGCCAGGAAACGGAGTGTCTGCAAGCTCAACCGACGCATACGAAGAAAGCTGAATGCTGAGGTTCAAACATCTGCACGTAAACAAACTCATTCATCCAGACTCGCCACCCAAAGCCGGACCCGAGCACACAAACGAACGAATACGACTCTTCAACAACACCAACACCCAACAACAACAACAACAGCAGCAGCAGCAGCAGCAGCAACAAACAAGAAGAAGAAAAACTGAAAAAAGGAATTACAAAGCAAAACAGGATTACTACTACTACTACTACTACTACTACTACTACTACTACTACTACTACTACTACTACTACTACTACAAAGGAAGAGATCGGTTGAAAAAGAAGAGAACAACGTATATTTTTATCATGCAACAAAAACACGATCAAAAGGTTTGCGATAAAACCCCAACAACAGCATAGGAAATTACAGGGACACTTCCACCAAAGCAATGGTAGTGGTGACATTTGGGGAACACAAATAAACAAAACAAAACCAAAACCAAAAAATGGTCCGACAAGAAGGGTTGTGGAATCACTTGATGCATCGTCTTTTCCTTTTTTAAAAATATAATATAGACATATTATCTCCTCGGGGGATTTGCTAAGCAGTGAATCGTTGGGCTGGGTTGCGCAATGGGCGTGTTTTTGGCAGCTGGCAGGGTGCGGTCGTGCGGTAGTTTGGGAGTTCGAGAAGGGAATGCCAAAGTTGAATTCGACGACGAGAATCTTGCGGTATCATGGAGCATCACTCCGAGCGTCGGATCGAGGAATCTTGGAATCGGCGACTGCGTGGTTCAATGACCGAGTACTGGCATTTGGTCTGGAAGCTATTGCGCACGCATCGCCTATTGCTCCGTACGCGGAGAGCATTGCATTTCTGGAACCATCTGCTTCCTTCATGTTTTCTTTTCTGGATTGTGAGTCCGTCAAGCTGCAGATCTCCCCTTTGAATCTTGGTGACATGAGCTTTGTCATTGTCCCAGTCAACGACAATGAAGACTTGGAGCTTGCGAATGGTGGCTCGCATTGGTCTTTGCTTGCTCTGAACTGCAAAACTCACACGTTCTCGTACTTTGACTCTGGGTATGGGACCACAAACGAAAGAATTGCACGTTCTCTCGCTCGGGTACTGCATACCATACTGTTTCAGAATGACGCAGGACCGTCAGTCCAGTTTGTTGTGTGTGACGACTGTGCGAAACAGGAAAATAGCTTTGATTGCGGATTGCATCTCATCAACAATGCTCTGGCGTATCTGGCGAATGAATGCAGCCTGGCTGCAATCGCACCATCCGCTAGGTTCACGAGGAAATCCTTGCTGCAGATACTCGACGATCAGGCAGAACTGGTGCTTTTAGAAGAATGACTGTCGTTCTGTTTTGCATGGTGTCACGTGGCTTCACTGCATCTTTAATGCTTGCTTCCGGGTGCGCGTTCGGGCAGAGGTCGGATGTCGCAGTGGTCTCGATTGGTCGAAATGCAGCAGGGAGACATTCGCGGCTTCTCTATCGAAACTTTGCCCCAGCCTCAAAGCGGCAGTAAGTGGTTGCAGGATAAAGAGGTGCGGGGGCGAGGTTTAGATTATTATTTTTGTTTTTTAATACTCGCGGACTGGAGCGTGAGCACCGGAGGGTGGAGATGGGTGAGATGTCTCGTTAATAAGTAGGTTCTTCGATGACTGGTCGGTTCATCATCTGCTCTTGCTTGAGATGTCCGGCTCGTGGAATGATTTCTGCCGCCTTGTTGATGAACATGTTCTTCATTTCCATTGCCATTTTCCTATTGTTTTCGTCGTCTAAAAAGTTCTTGACGCGAGGAATAAGCGGGAGAGAAAAGAGGAATGCCGTGAAGAAGAAGGACATTGCAAAGAACGAAAACGCGTTCAGGACATAGGAAAGCATCCAGACGATGCCCAAGAATTTGGCAGAAGCCTTCACATCCTTGACCATCACAACATTGACGACATTCTCGGCTGCGGCGGATAAGACATCAAGGATTCCGTTCGCAAGCAGTCCTGCATCTTCCTTGGAAACGATCTTTCGGATCGAAAATTGCTCTGCAGAAAGCGTCCGTTTCGTGATCTTGAAGTACACAGCAGAGATTGCAGAACCCCAGAATAGCATCGATGTCAGCAGCGAAGCCAGCGTCCAGTCATACAGTGCAAGAGTATAGAAGACCGACATGCAAAGTGCAAATGCTTTCCCGCTCTTTGACTTGTTTCTCCAATGGAACACATCGCGCAGCTCAACCAGCAATGGGTGCAAGACATCACGAGCACTTCGATCTTTCTGCTCCAGCGACAACAAGGGCGCGGAAATCGGGGACTTCGCCGCCACCATTGCTGGAGGAGAAGCCATCCCAACTGTAGCAGCAGTTGCGCGTTTGAAGAGCAATTGCTGGCCGTTGTTGCTGTTATTATTGTTCAGTCCTCCCACATAAGCTGGAACTTGCACACTCGAACGAGGCGCGATGTTTTCCTTTAGAATTCCACGATCCATTGTTCCTATTCTTGTTTTTCTTATAAAGGACAAAAACGGGAAAATTAAAAATTAAAGAAAAAGAAAGAGCTGTGGTTTTTTTTTTTTTGTTGGTATTTTTCAACGTGCAGTACGGAAAAAAGGACCGTTAATTTTTTAATTAAAAAAAAAATGCAAAACCGGAGCGATGGTTCTACAGTCAGTGACAGTCGATGTCCGGAAAACCCGAAGTGTACCATAAATAAACTAGAGTGGGTTTGGGGTTTGCTTCTTCTCAGCTCACTCATTTTTTCTTTCAACACAAAACGAGAGGGAGGGAAGGGAGAAGGAAATGTCGAATCGTAGGGTATCGATTTTGTTTGGGACGCAGACTGGGTGTTCTGAAGAAGTAGCGTACCAGCTTGCGCGGGATGCAGAGCGCCGGCATTTTTCAACGAATGTGTCTTCGATGAATGATTTTCCGTTTTCGGCGCTTGTTACAGAGTCGCTTATTGTATTTGTGTGTTCCACGACAGGTCAGGGCGACACGCCTTCCTCCATGAAGGAGTTTTGGCGATTGCTACTTCGAAAGTCTATTCCGCTGGATTTCCTGAAGAATGTGAATGTTGCGGTCTTTGGTTTGGGAGATTCTTCGTATGCAAAGTTCAATGCTGTGGCGCGGAGATTGGAGCGACGGTTGCTGCAAGTTGGGGCTTGTGTAATTGCAAGAGTTGGGCTCGGCGATGACCAGCACCCTCTCGGCGTTGACGGGGACCTGGCGCCTTGGAGAAATGAGCTGTGGAGTGCGGTCGATGCGATATATCCGCTTCCTGCTGGTTTTTCTGCAATTTCAGATAATGATCTGCTTCCTGTTCGATTGGGCGTGAGCGTTCAGAAAGGTGCGCATGCTGCCGTCGGCGATGGAGAAGAACCTCGCAGCAGAACGGAGAGGACGAGGACGCAGCGTGATTCGACGCTCTGTTCACTCATTTCCAATGACAGGATGACGTCTGGAGACCATTTTCAGGATGTACGATGGATCAAGCTTGATATTTCAGAATCTGGACTCTCGTTTGAGCCGGGAGACGCGGTTGCAGTAATGCCGCAGAATTTCAAGGATGATGTGGACCGGCTCATGAAGTTGTTCGATCTGCACAGCTCGGATTGCTTGCTGATCGAGCAGTTTTCCAAGAGTCCAATCCCAGCGCGTGAAGTCTTCTCTTCGTGGCTTGACATCTGCGGGACCCCGGCGAGGTACTTCTTCAGCGTCCTTTCGCACTTTACATTGGATGAACTGCAACGGGATCGGCTGCAGTATTTTGGCTCGGCAGAAGGAAACGACGATTTCTATCGCTATTCTCGGAAAGAAAGACGAACGTATGTCGAGGTGTTGGAGGATTTTCCAACCGTCAAGCTTCCTCTCGAGCGTTTTGTCGACCTTGTGCCACGGCTTCGCCCGCGGTACTTTTCCATTGCCTCTGCGCAGGCATCGCAGCCACACATTATGGATCTCGCCGTCGCGGTCGTCCAGTACAAAACCCCGTACAAACGCAGCCGAAGGGGACTGTGCTCCACGTTTTTGGCCACATTGACTGCAGGCGAGCAGATTGAGGTCTGGATCGAGAAAGGGACGGTTGCCATGCCGCCGTCTCACGACACTCCGTTGCTAATGGTGGGCCCGGGTACCGGCTGTGCTCCTTTTCGTGCGTTTTCCCAAGCACGGACAGTGGCAAAGGGCTCCTGTGCCAATATGTGCTTTTATTTTGGCTGTCGAAACAAGCACTCCGACTATTTGTTTGGGTCTGAGTGGGAGTCCTTTGGGTTTGGGCACTTCCGTGTTGCCTTCTCTCGCGACCAAGAGAGCAAGGTTTACGTGCAGCATTTGATCGAAAGAGACGTGCAGTACATTGCCAATCTGATTCTTGACCAAGGTGCGTACATCTACATTGCAGGAAACTCAAAGAACATGCCTGAAGCAGTTCAATCCGCAATCGTGGAGTGCTTGGTCGGATCTGGAAAGGTTCCAAGTCTGGAAGTGGGGCAGAAGCTGCTGCGACAAATGGAGCTGCAGAAGCGATTCTTGATGGAAACGTGGTCCTAAATTCTGAAGGCCCGGAGACCCAAGCAACACGTCTGTTTGCATCAAAAATACTGCAGCACTGGGAAGCTGTGCCAATGGTCCGTTTTATGTGCCTTTTTTTTTTTTTGTATGCATTGATGAACAGAGTATCATTGTTGCTGTTGCGTGTTCTCAGGTTGGTTTGGCAGAACGGCAACGAACAAAATCTTCTTGTGAATGCTTCGATTCTCGATGCACCGACCCTTGGCCCGCAGAGTGTCCACGTCGTAATTGGTGGGCAGCTTCAGAACCAGCAGTGGGCATCCGCCATTGAACAACTCGGTGATGAGCTCATCCAGGAACACCTTGCTCCCGTCCCTGTCCAGCAAAGCAAGATCTCGGATCACGTCGTTTCTGTAATACTCATCACCTCCCCAAGGAGGATCCATGAAGATGACCGCCCCATTACACTTTTGCTTGTATTCCGCACGAAACCACGTAATAAAATTTGCATTCACACACTCGACCAGCCCCGAAAGCCCGTATTCTGCAACGTTGTGTTTCAAACACGTGTATCGGACTGCATCCAGTTCAATAGCAAAACACCGCTCAAACGAATTCTCGCTCTTCACAAACGAGATGACGTTTCCCCCGAGTCCAGACGTCCCATCCACAATATAGTTCTTAGTCCGCGGAACTCCGCCGCAAAACCGGTCCAGCAGGTCGAAAATCCAGTAACGCACTTTTCGCGCAGAGTCATGATACGTCACAAACCGCAGCCCTTCGTCATCATACCACAAATTGTCAAACGAGAACCCAGGCCGGGACGATGTTGGAAACAACCAGTCGAATTGCCGCTGCTTTCCACTGTGAATCTTCTTCATGATCTCCGTTTCCTCAGTCTCTGAGCCTCGAATTCGAGGGGCTTCATAGTGCCTCGGAACCTTGGCTCTGTTAGCTTCACTACCATCATCATCACCGCAACCACCACTCCTGCTGCCGCTGCTACTATTGCTGCTATTACTCATTTCTTGCCGTTTGTCCACAGGTGCGGTGTCCGGATCGGAGGAACTCACCAGCTCGAACCTTCTCTTCATACTCGGTCTGCACAGCACCAACAAATCCTCTTATCCAAACAAGTCATCAGCATCATGCTAGGCTCCACACTCGAAAAAAATCCATCCGTGATCCAGTCTTCACCATTCAGGCGGTCGATCCGTAGTTCATTTACGCTTGAGTTGCTCGAGTTCCATGAGTTTCCGCCAAGCGTCAAGCATCGGATGCTTTTGGGTGTTCAAGACATCAAAGCCTTCAAGTCGGGAAACAAAACCCCCAAATTCCCGATCCCCCTCGAAAACACGAGGATTCACGTTTTCATTGCTTTTACCACTTTCCCATTTTATTGATGGATTGTTTAGGTTTGCTATCATCTATTTTTTTCCCCCTGTGTCCCTGTGCAGCTCAAGAGCTCTTTCAGGATTTACTATGGCGAGCACTGTGTTTCTTATGGGATTTGGTCGACATGAAACGTTTAAAGTGACTCCATCGACGGTACTTTCGCAAATCCTCGATGATTTTTGCGTGAAAAACTCTCTCGACTCGGCGACGATGGGGCTGAGGTACAAGCAAAAGGATCTGGAGCTCTCGACAAACATTCGAATCTCGGGTCTTCCTCCAGGTGCAAAAATCGATGTGGTCAGAAAGTCGTCGGCGGAACTTTCGCTTGACGGCGAAGTCAAGGTTGCAATCCAGACTCCAAGCGGCGAGCGAGTCTCGTGTACTGTTTCGTCTCGAGGATCGCTTTGGGACACTCTGCTTCTTTCGTATGTCTTTTGTTCTTTTTTTGCGCATTCGGATCCACAATTCCACATGTTCGTGTTGCACGCGACTCTAATCCTGCTGTGCTTGTTTTCCTTTGTTGATGTGTACTGTCGGGTCCTGTTTTCACATTCATACGTGTCTTTTTCATAGAAAAGTGCACATTCCGGTGGACCAAGAGCCAAGTCTGGTGTTCATGAACCGGGCATACGCTGGAACGAGAGCACTGATGGAAACATCGCTCATCAAAATCGGTGCTCACCCAAACAGCTCGTGTCTGCTTCGATTGCAGTTTGCACCCAAAGCCAGCATCTCCGAGTCTGAAGAGAGCAGTCCGGCGGCGGCAGCAGCAGCGGTGAACAAGTCATCGCCGGTTGTGACGCCTGTGAATGATGTGTTTTTGCAATCCGGCGATTCGGGGCATGCAACCACAATCCTCAATGCGTACGAAGGACAGTCGAAGAAATCCAAGACCGTTGCGACAAGCGAAGAATCGTTTGCTACGGACTCCCCATCGCCAATCATCGATCGCCAAGTCAGGGTGTTTATCCCTTCCGCACAAATTCCACCTGTGGAAGTGCCAGACGAATACTACGACGTTACCTCGGAAGACATTCGACACATTATCTCGCACCAGGCACTTGAAAGCGCATCAAACGACGTGCTGAAGACCCAAGCACTGCGAGACCAAGAGGCAGCGAAGAGGGCACGTGTATACAATCGAACAATCATACGTGTTCGACTGCCGGACGGATACATCCTACAAGCAGTGTTTGCACCTGCAGAGCCGATGCGGAGTGTCTATCAGTTCGTGCGAGACCATGTCGAAAACAAGGATGTGCAATTCGAGTTGTTCCAGACTCCCCCGAGAACCGTCTTTGCAGACATGGGGGCTTCGCTTTTGTCCCTAAAACTCGTTCCTGCTGCGATCTTGTCCGTTGCATGTGGCGGGCAAATTTTCGACATTCGCTCCGATCTGAAAGCCTCCGCTTCCACGTTGGATACGGCGGAAGTCAAGATTACGCCGGTATCGGTGGGTGGCAGAGAAATCCGTGAGGAATCTGCTGCTGATGCATCGTCGTCGTCTTCTTCTTTTGGAAGTTCCGCGTCTGCAGAGCAAAGCAGGGAAGCCAAAGAAAAAAGGCTTGCGAAACTCATGGGCCTGGGCAAGAAGTGAAATTGGATTCAGTCATGCAAAGAGCAATAAAATCAGGATGAATCAATCGCAGAAACACAGAAGATGATGTTCCCTTACTGTTGCCCGTAACGCTGTCGAAGTGGGTGATCAGGATACTGCCGAGAGAATTCCTCCCATGCGTTGCAAATGGATTCTTCGATGTCAAAATACCGCGGGATACGGGTACTGTCCTTTGGCTCGAGGTCCACCAGTCGAATCTTAAACTCCGTTGCAGATCGAAAGCAAATCATAATTGAAAGATCCATGGCAGTGCGGGAAATAAGAAATGCACGAATGAGGTCAATCTTTGCCAGGTCTGTTTGTCCATGCGCATCCACATTGCGTAGCTGGTCCCAGGAAACTGGCCGGGATGGATCCACATTCAAATTGTAATTTCCATTCAGCTCATTGTACATGTCTTGGATGGCATCCACGTCGACCAAATCCAACCGCTGAACGTCCTCGATACGTTTCAAAACGCCTTCATTCTGCAAAATTGACGCCAGCGTCTCCATCTCGGTAAACACTGCAGCATCGGACAACTTGCCATCGACAAAAACCCGAAAGTTGTTCTGGGGACACTCTTGCAAATCATGCAAGGCTCGCCGCAACCTCTGCGCATTCATCGAAAACAAGTCCAACGGATTGTAAAGGCTCACATCTTGATTCGATCCCTTTTTCCAAAACAAAAACAAAACAAAACACTTAGTGGTCTTCTACAAACACACACACGCACGCACACACACACAATGAGCACCAAGCAGGCAAGAAGAGGAAGAGGTCGCCAGTAAGGAAGAACATACTGTGATGAAACGCTGCGTTTGCAGAAGAGTGTATCTTGGCACGCGTGAGCGAATGTGAGGAAACCTCCTCAGCACTTGCAACTGTGGTACAAACCCGCACTTTGGCTTAATTTCAATGCAAAAAGAGTGCAGATCTGCTCTTCCATCCAAAACGCACGCGTCTTCAATCAGCTTTCCAATGGGAAGTAGCAAGCGAGGAGAGGTTGAAGCTCGTCGTTTTGCAGGCCGATCCAGCTCGGTGCATGCAGCAAGATTCCTGATAAAGTCGCACGAAATGCGGATCCAGCGACTAGAACAGAAATAAGCGCTCCCGATAAGCGGCTTCATTACGTTTTCCTCAAACTGTTCAGCAGCGGCCACATGCTCTTCTTCGAGCAATTCGTCTTCGAATTCAGACCCATTTTCCAATAGACTCGTCTGTTCGCTCAGAGAATACCGAGATTTTTGCAGCCGCAGAACCTTTCCAGTCTATTCCCATAAAATAAACAATCAGTCAGAAACATAGGAGGGAGATCATTACTACAACACAAAAAACAGCAAAAAAAAAAAAAAAACCCATAGTATGATGATGATGACGATGATGAGTCATACGAATTGAGTGTCGGATCCAGTGTACGCATAAACAATGTTTGCGCCGCCTTCGCCCCTATATACCCAGTCTCTGCAATCCAACTGCACAACATCAGATCCAAGGTATGTCGACTCGAAATTGCAAATTGCCTCAATCGACATCCTTTGTACCCCCCGATCCTAGTGTGTGTTTCTGGGCTTTCGACTGATCTTTGAGGAGGAAAAATACTAACCAAGAGCTGACGCAGAGAAATACAAAGGAAAAGTGGAAACCGAAAAAGGTGGTCTCACCATCAATTGATGCTAGGAACGAGGAGAAACATCCAGCAACAAAAAGCCAGCAATTTTCCCTTTTGGCGCTTTTGTTTTCTCCGTTCTTTTTGGTTGCTCTTCTTCTTTTGGTTCAGCGGCATGAGAAGGTTATGTACACCGGGTAGTGTGCTATGGACTCTTAGACTTTGGTAGTTAGTGCATGTCTTCTGAAATCCGTCGGGCGCTTTCTTATGAGCAATCGATTGCGGCGCTTCTTCGGAGATCGCAGAATCTGGAGTTGATGCAAGAGCGAGACGCATATTCCGAGCGGTTGCAAGCGTACAAGTCGCGACTCTTGCGATTTCTAACGTGCATCATTCCTGTCAACTCTTCCATTTCTATGCCGCATCTCACGAAAACATCCGCACAGCAGAGGTTTCACGTGACGCAAGAACCTGTCTCGGTCTTTTCCGTCCCGTCGTATGTCAAGAATCTCGAGCAGTGGGACCCATTCCTCCAGACGACCGATGACCATGACCGTGACGAATTCTATGATGAAGACCAAAGCGAGAGTGGCGATGATGAAGACGCTGAAGATGGCGGCGACGTCGATGAGGAAGTCGATGAAGACGGCTGACAGCTTTGTGCGTAGAACACCAAAACAATACGATTTTCTTACCGTAGTCAAGTCTAGAATTTCTTTCATTCTTGCACTTTTTTCTTTCTATTATTCGTTCCGTTAGCTTGTTTTTAATAATTGAACCCTCAAGCAGCACCTTTCATCAGAGACAAAGACAAAACCATCTCATGGCTCCAAAGAGGGATCTCCCCAACAAACTCAAACCGGCCATGCCCGAAGATACCGAGAACCAAGAAGCTCGTGGTTGCGATGACCATTTGGTGCAGAGCAATCTGCATTGAAGAGTTGGTGCTCGCCCGAAAAATAAACAAAACATGTGGCTTGGATCTGTCTTCAGGGACAGCTTAGTCCGATGATCAACGAGCAATGGCGGAAAGGAGGAGACGAGGAACAGAAACAGGTGTGAGCTGCTGTACTCCTGCCTTCCAAAAACGGCTATTTGGAAACGTTTCTTGTTTTGGTTATTCGCCATCGCTGATTGATGTTCCGAATCCCCGATTACCAGGAATGCTGCACGAACCAGCAAAATGAACAAGCCACGAACAATCCGATTTCTTATCTTAACTCGTGTTCGACGATTCGCTACGGGTTTTTTTTTTGATATTTTGCTTGTTCACCGTTTCATTTTCTTAATCCACATTTCGATTCACATACAAATATATATACAGAGAGAGAGAGAGACAGAGACAGAGAGACAGAGAGACAGAGAGAGAGACTCACAATTTCGTCTGACAAATTATTCTTTGCTGGTTTCGGACGATCGTTTAACCCAAACTCACAACGACAACAAAAACAACACACACACACACACACACACACACACACGCAATCGCACTCAAGAAAAGTAGAAGAAAGAAAAGAATAGAGAAGATGGGCACGCAAGACATTGAGATGGCGACGTTTCCATCAAAAACAACTTCTGCATCGGCAACCCAGTCGCCATTCCAGCTTCCGCCTTCAACCATTCTCCAGAGTCCACCCCAAAAGAATCTCGACAATTCAGACTCGGTGTTGGATGTGTCTTCGGACGGCCTGTCGCCTGCAAAGACAACATTCACGCTGATTGCGGTGATTGCCGGAGCGGGGCTCCTGTCCCTTCCGTATGCAGTCCGACTCGCTGGATGGATTGCGATTCCGTTGATGGCGTTTACGTGCATGGTGTCCAACAACACGGCCGAGTCGATTGCAAGAATGATGATCACCCACAATCTGCACTCGTTTCCCGAGATCGGGCAAAAGGCATTTGGGGCGTTTGGCAAGTACGTCATCATGTTTGTGCACAAGTGCACGCTTGTGGGAATCGGAATTCTCTACTTGGTGCTTGCAGGCATCAACGTCAAGTCGATTGCGATCGCGTACAGCTCCAATAACAGCAGCATTCCCGGGGTATCTGTGTGGATTGCAATCTGTGGTGTCGTGATATTGCCCGTGATGTACATACGACACATCCACGAAGCGCCGCTGCTGACGCTGTTCGGAGCCTGTGCATCTGGGTTTGCAGCCATTGCCGTGATCATCGACTCGGTCACGGATCTCGCAACCGAAACCAACGACTCGCGACAAGTCGATATTGATCTGGAAGGAACACCGGTGTCAATGGCTTCCGTTGCCTTTGCATTCTGCGTGCAAACCGTCGTTCCGCCCGTTGTCGAAGCCATGAAAGAGCCCAAAAAATTCCCTGTTGCGATGAGATGGTCTTCTGTTATTGTCATATCATTCTATGCTTTAGTTGCAGGTCTCGGCTATGCTGCATATGGACTCAACACGGAGTCGCCCGTGACGCTCAACATGCCGCAAACAGCACCGCTCACGACCGTTGCCGTAGCAGCCGTCACTGCTCACGTCATGGTCATCTTCCCGGTCATGCTCAACCCAGTCTGCGTAGTCATCGAAGGACACCATGCCTGGGCTGAATCCACCATCCTCCGTGCCGTCTCCAGAACCGCACTCACAGTCTTTTGCGTCGGAGTCGGAGTCTCGGTCCCATACTTTGGAGACGTCATGTCGCTCATCGGCGCGTTCTTCCTCTCAAGTCTTGTCTTCATCTTTCCCTCTGTCTTCGAGCTCAAAATCGAATGGACACGCATCGGAACCGCAAGAAAAATGTGGAATGTATTCGTTTTCATCTTTGGTCTCGCAATCTGTGTCGTTGGGACCATCTTTGCCGTGAACACTCTCGTCACTGACTTTGAAACCAACCCGCCCCAGTTTTGATGATGGTCATGATGATGAGGCCATCTCCATCTACCCACCTATTCATATTTTTTCGTTCCCTCGTTCAGTCGTTCGTTCAGTCGTTCGTTCAGTCGTTCATTCAGTCGTTCGTTCAGTCGTTCATTCAGTCGTTCGTTCAGTCGTTCGTTCAGTTTCTGGGTCTCAATGCGTATGTCTATAATGTTTAATTTCTCCTGTAGTTGCTGTGCGTAATAATAGTAATACAAGGCTCGCATGCTGCGCCTCGGGCAATATAAAATGACGTTTCAAATCAGCACGAACACCCATCAAATGAGTACTCTTGAGTAGGACATCCGTGCAGCCATGCAGAAACAGTCCATTTTTCGTCGGAGGTCGACGGCTGTCAACTGAGCCATGCTATCCGTCCCCAGTGCTCCTCTTCAAATAAAAAGTCTGTCTGGGAAAGCTGGTTTTTTTCAAATTTGTGTTGCAGAATTTGACGCCTTTGCTTTTCTCCTTTTCTTTGGTGTCGCTTTGGTTTTCCACCTTTTTTTTTAATACTTCCCGCCTCTTTTCTTTCTTTCTACTGCTCCTGGCTGCTGCTGTTGCTGCTGTTGTAACTTGTTGAGAAAGTAGGATTCCTTTTTTTATTTGTCTTTCGTTGGAAACAGAAGAAGAAGGAAAGAGGAGGGTTCGTGAGGCGAGGATCATGGGAAACGCTTCGAGTAACTCGGTGGAAGGAACGACGCTTCGGACGTATAATTTCAAGACCGAAGGTCCGGTGTTTTTCAGTGCTTTAATCCCGGATCGCAATCAGCTTGTGGCACTCGGGTCGACGTTTCTGGAGTCGTTTCGTGCTCAGGAAGTAGACAGAAAGTGGCTTGCGTACGTCGAGGCTGTTACATGTGCAGATATTGATGCTGCACGGACGAGAGAAATTTATTGTGGATGCGCAGATGGAAAAGTGAGAGTCTACGAGACTGAGATTGGCGGGAAACTTGTCCGGTCGCTTATTCCATCATCTTCCGTTGGTTCAAACGCAGAGGCTGTGTCGGAGCCGCCGGCCATCACATGTGTGAAGAGCATATCGGAGGACATTATGCTGTTTGGCGATGCACTCGGAACTGTGTACGTGTATAATCTGAAGAAACGGGAGGTGGAATCCAGCTTTGGAATCGACTTGAAAAGAGCTTCGAGTGGACTGGCACAGCAAGCCCCGGTTCCTGCTGCGATTCTCTGCTTGGCACAAGATGCGAAAAGGAATCACACATGGTGTGGCTTTTCAGATGGTGTGATCCGATGCTATGACCAGCAGGGAAAACGAGTGTTGCAACTGGGGTCTGCAAATGCGGCAAAGATGGCGGAAGTCCGTGCAATTGAAATCATCGCGCAACACGACATTTGCATTTTTGCAGTCGCGAACAAGTCGCTGCATGTTTGGGATCTGAGCAGCGGGAAAGAACTTGTGTCGTATCAGTTTGATGTTCTACGGATGTATTACTGCCCTCAAACTGATCTATTATTCACGGGAGGAGATGACGGGAAATTGGTTCTTTGGAGGTTGCCGAGAGAGCGCTCGCCGTCTCCATTGGTGTTGTTGAAAAAGTTTGACATGCATACTCGGCCTTTGTGGTGCATTACGTATTACTCGGGTGTGGATGCACTCCTCACGGGAGGCTTTGATTGTGTGGTGAAGCTGCTTCCACGAACGTTTTCTGCAATGTTGAAGGATTATGCGGCTGCGCAGGTTATCAGAATGAAACAGGAGCAGAAAGAGGAACAAGCAAGGCAAGTGGGAATCGATCTGCAGACGGTCTCGGAGGAGGAGGAAGTCGTTCTGCTGGATGAGCTGTACGGAAGAAGCGCTCCTCCAATGCCTGCTGTTGTGGAGGAGGCCAAGATGAAGGCACTGTATCTGCGGTTCCTCAAAGCCCTGGACAACGGAACTCCGGAAGGAGCGGGTCTGATATCAATCCTGACGGCCGGGTTTCACGACATGTTGGATAGTCTCAAGAAGGAGCTTGCGACGGCATCGTCAAACTTGGGGGCTGCCAGAGAGCAAATCTACCAGAGACACCGTCCATATCTCGAACCAACCTTCGGTGTCGCTCAGATCGAGAACACCTATGCAGAGAAACTCGAGGAAATGAAGAGACGTCATGAACAAGAATTGCGCGATTTAAAGGCATTTTATGAAGAGGAGCAGAAGCGTTTCGAAGATGCTATTGGGAACGGCAAGCATCACGCAGCTCTTGATTACCACAAGGCAAAGTATGCATATGCTGCTCGCAACCGGGAACTGGAAGCCGCGACGATTTCCCAGATGCGTGGCCTTCTGCTGTCTTCAGTTCCTCACAGCCGGCAGTTTTCGGAAAAGATTAAGCTCATATGCGCCATCAATCCGAGAACGCAAAAGGTGTACCATGCTATGGACATTGATTCCCTTGTGGACTACGCTGTCAAAGTTCTTCCACCAAAGGTCCCGTTGAATCTGTCTCTGAAGCATCGATCGCTGGTTTCTATCATTGACGTTGCGAAAACAGAAAAGGCAACATATGTGGTCATGGAAATGATGATTGACAACTTGCGCCACAAGCTAGCCACCCAAGATCCAGATATCATATTCCCTCCCTCCGAAATTGCTGCGTTGGTGTATGATGTGGCGGATGCTCTCAACTATTTGCACGAGAATGCAATGGTGCTGAGGGATTTGCGGCCGGAGAACGTGTTGTTGGACAAAGAGGGTAATTCCAAGGTTGTGCACATAGGTCTGATGAAATCGCTTACTGGATCGGAGTCGAATGAAGAAGGGTTTGTGTACGCCGCTCCAGAGTTGTTCGCCCGCATGATTTTGACTGCTTCTGACATGTGGTCTCTTGGATGTATCATTATGCAATTGTTCCAAACAAGCGAAGAGCGAAAGACGCCGATTATTACGGGGGAGCATGCTCAGGAAGTTTTCCACAGCATTAGCAAGTTCGTCGACATCCCTGACACTGCAGCTCTTGCCGCTATTGCTGCAGAGAATCGCCTTTCCGAAGGCAACACCGCACTGTACTGCTCGCTGCCACTGCATCGCACACTCCGGCTGGTGCCACTTCACGAACTGGTTCCTCATGCCCCTGTTGAGGCGCTCGATTTGATTTCCCGATTGCTAGTGGTGAATCCAAAGCTGCGTATTACCGCCGCAGAAGTCCTTCGACATCCGTTCATTCACAAGTATGTTCCCCGGGTTGCCGGACGAGAGCCTTTGCAACCAGAACTCCCCATCGTATATGTTTTGCCCAAGGCTGATCCGACTGGTGGTACGCATGTCCCGCCTGCTGCTGCGACAACCACCGTCTCGGATGCCACCGACGATGCGCCTCACGATGTCCATTCCGACATCCCCGGAACTGCGCCTACGCCGGCGGATGAGGAAGACGAAGTCGAAAAACTGCTGCAGTCCTCCCGGGAATTGAAGCTGGTGCCAGAGGAATCGGACGAACACCAATAGCCACGTTCAGCAGGCGGTGCGAATATGTTCAAATACTGTCTCCCCCCTCCTGTCCTTCTTTTTTCTTTCAATTTTCATTTTTAGGGAATACAATAATTGCTGTAAAATCCACAAACAGAAAAATGAAAAAGAGAAAACGTCAAAATGATATTGACAATGATATTTGCGGTGATGATCCGCGACCGTCGGATGCAACAACAGCCCAATCTGAATTGTTCCTGCATTCAATTGTTGTCGATTCACCAGTGTAAATCTTCAAAGAGTATGGTCCTTGCTGGCCATGTTTCATTGCGTACGGGACGACCATGAAACGAACGGGAAGGTCGGAATTCGACATGCTGGACGACACATCGCAGTACGCAAATGCCTCGCCGTCGACAAACGGGAAATTGAGTGCGACCACCCGCGAATCGATGACATTCGTATCAGAATGTATCGCAATCGGTGCATCTGCACTTGCGTCGTCGCTCACTGGCCAAGCATACAGAGAGACGCCAACTTTCTTTGCATTCGCGCTCACATCATTGACATCCATCCTCGACAGAGCAACGATGACAGGACCCAAGGTTGCGTTTAGCACAAATTCATACTGTGGATTCATCATCAACCCTCGTGGCCCGCCCGAATTCGACTTCACCCAAGCGTGATTAAACGTGTAAATGTTCGGTGCAATTACGGATTTGTCCAGCGGCATCGTCAACATATCCTCCGCAGTAAACATTGCATCTGAAACGATGCGAACTTCGAAATCCAGCGGACACCCCCGTTCCCGCAAACACGGAATCAAGAACAGCGGATAATGCCAGTTCGTGATGTTGATGGTGCATTCCATCTCAAACGCCTTGGATTCCGTAAAAGGATTTCCCGAATAATCCAAACTTTCGCAAACCACTTCGTACTGTGGAAGCAGGACGTCGCACTTCCACGAAGCACTCGGATGATTTCTGACGAGAGACAAGTTGGCAGCCCCCGAATCAGACTTGTTCAGGAAGCGGAAATGCAAGCGACACGCACGAGACAACTGGATACGATAACACGGATTTGATCGGTATGAAGCATACGAACGATATCCCATGCTCTGTTGCGGACGGATTGTGCCCTTGATGTCGCGCTTCACAAGTTTGATAAACTCTTTCCATTCCACGCTGCGCTCCGTTCGTCGAACAGAAAATTGCTTGCTGGAACAAACAGTGAGTCTGTACAATCCTTCTTCTCCTGGGCGAAGCGTGTTCACCACAACGTTCAGCGGTTCCTCCTTCTCCCGGTATCTATGCTGGTCCACAGCAGCCACTGCGCCGATTTCAGCTTCGCTGGAATGCGTGAAGGTACCTTCCTTGGAGTCACCAAGGATGGTGAAGTCTCGCAGCTGCTTGAGCGTATTGGAGTTCTCCCTGTATTCAAGAAAAGTTAAATTCACATATCTCGGATGTTTTGGTCGGTCATCTTGCTCCAGAAAAGCGTAGACGCGAGTGTCGGGCAGGTTGAGTAACGCCGTCAACTTTTCCACGGAGCGCGATTTTGCATCGGATCGCATGCCCATTGATGGCACGGGCTTCTTGCCGTTCTTCCACGCAGACTTTGGGTCGTTGGACAACCGACGATCTGCAAAGAAAATGCTAAAATGCGGGTTTCTACAAAATTCTGCAGGTGGTCCGTACGCCGGCCCTCCCGAACAGTCCTTTGTAATCGGCACCTTGACTGTGTAGCGAAATGGCACCGACGCCTCCCAGGACTCGGGGTCCACCCAATCGGCATCCAGCCCGAAATTTGAATAAATCATCACACGATACTGAATGCCTTCCAAAGAATGTTTCTGCAAGTACGGTACAAAAAAGCAATTCTTCCCCACAAACTTTTGATCAATATCCGCAACCAACTCGATCTGCTTTGTGTGGCTTGACAACGATGATTTGTGGGCCCCGTGGACCTCCTTCAAGACTGAGTACTGTGGGAAAACGAGGGATTCATTCTGGAACATCTCGGCATTCGAAACAAGCGCTACAGATGGCAGAGAGACATCCATATCGTCCAGTGTCTGCAAGATGACGCACAAGAACGGGACTCCCTTCGCAGCTTTCCCACCTGCAATTGGAGAAACACTGCGCGCGGATTGCGATCTTCCCTGTGTGACTGTCTGGTCTCGCGGAGACTTTCCGTGCGACGATTGCGGAATGCACCGCAACATCAGTTGCGGATTCTTGCGGAACGCTCCTGTATGATGGATGTTTCCACCAGCAATGTTCTGAAAACTGCCCTCAAGTGTCGTGACCACTACACGATCTTGGTCTGTGATGCGCTTTCGAATAGACTGCAATGTCTCGGAGCTTTCGTCCACATCCATCGACTTCAAAAACGCATCCCACGAGCGGTACACTCGACGATTACCACCAGCCGGATTCACTGCAGGAGACGATGTTTCCGACACATCCTTTCCCGTTTCAGTCGACGCATCATGCTCCGTATTTTCCGATGTTGAATCAGACTTGCTGTCCTGATTACCATTACCGCTACCGTTGCCTTTGCCTCGTGCCCCGGCAGCGGCTCCGGCTCCAGCAGCAGCTCCCGCAACGATCGCGGTCGAAGATGGTGAAACGCTCGATGATGACGACGTTGAATTATTCGAAGTTTCAGGTGGTGTCGCAGCATCACCATGACCGTTCTGTGTCTTCTTCTCAACGACAACCGCCGCTCCATCTGCAGTAGCCCCATTTTCATGCGGCTGCTGCTGCGACTGCGACTGCGACTGCGGGTGCGCCGTGGCGCCGCTGCTATCGCCATTCGACTCCGCGGCTCCGTTCGTGGACTTTGTACCGTTCGATTGTGCTGGATCCGCTGTTTTTGATGATTTCGAAGTACAAACACCCATCTTTCTTCTATCCAGAATGCAACGCACGCACACGAACAAACTCTCGAGATACGCGCGAAGAATGATATATGTGTATACAATATGAAACGGTACTCTCCAACAGAAAACCTCTCAATCAGAGACAACAGAATAACAAAACAAAACAAACGATAGCACCCAGGGGTTAAAATACGACACAAAGAAGGGGCTTGAAGGTTTTAAAAAACCTGTGAGAATCCTCCACAGACGATCCAATGACCTCTATATATAACGTTAGTACGGAAGAAGGCAAAAAGGGGAGGGGAAAACTCTCACAGGGATGCGGACGAACGATGCTGAGAACAGTGCCGCGTTCCACGGAAATATTAACGAATGACGGAAAAACAGAGATGCAAACCAAATGAATCCAACAGTAAAACCAGTTATGTAGGAACAAACGGGAAACGAGAAAAGCAAAAGAGGAAATACAGAACAGAAGTAACATGTACTTGCATATTGTTATCATTATTTTTTTCTATACATTTTTTTTTTCTGTTTCTTTTTCTGTTCTTCTTCTGTCTTTTTTGCTGTTGCCAGTTGCATCTCTCGAAAAGTCTCAAAGTCACA
Source organism: Andalucia godoyi (assembly GCA_009859145.1). Taxonomy (NCBI): domain Eukaryota; class Jakobea; order Jakobida; family Andaluciidae; genus Andalucia; species Andalucia godoyi. The sequence goes on from VRVR01000005.1 coordinate 136,199, forward strand.
GCCATCTGTTGTCTGCCGCTTGTCTGTGGACTTCATCGGACTCCCAACTGCTCGTATGCTTGTTGGGAAAAAACTCCTGCCTGCATGGCGAGCACGGCATTTACTGAAGACACGACTTTGATGTCAATTGACGTCGCTTCGTCTTTACAGCTGCTGTACTCTGGGAAGAACTTTCTATGGAACTTTCCCCTTTTCATTGATGGAATTTGAACACAGATAATAATAAAAATACGTTCGGAGTTCGGAACTGTGGTCATCGTCCCTTCTTTATCGTTTCTTTGTAATGTAATGTGCGAACAACAAGGAAAGATAGAGGAGATGGCAAAGAAGAGGCTTTACGAAAGCAGCGAAAGCGCGAATGAGCAGGTTTTTGAGGAATTGTCAGTTCAGACATTCACGGATGCAGTTGCACTCGATGCAAAGGTCCCGGATAAGGAAATGTTGTTTCTGGAGGAAGCACTGAAACGGTTTCTGCGAAGAGTTGCAGAGTTGTTTTCAACTAGTGATGCAGAAAGCAGCGGGAACAGGAAAGCTGCAAGGAGGATTTTTGATATTTATCAACGCGATCCTGGAAATTGGGTGGCGGAATTTGCTGCATTGCACCCGCAGTTCTCATCGGACGGCAATCGACGGAGTGTGTACTTTATGGAAGAAAGCCTGCAGCAGCTTGGTGCTTGGTGGATGCAGAATTGCCCTGAAGCTCCGGAAATATCTGTGAATTCGCTGCAGCACTTTTCTCCAGTTCCTTCATTAGAAGAACTTCGGCAACGATGTTTCCTGAATGAAGCATTCCGGGTTGGAGCGAACGTTCCCAATCGCGTAGATAGAGGCATGCTTGAAGAACTTGGCGAAGACCTCGTAAACGCCGTATCGGCAATGTTGGATCAGGCAAAAGAACGAAAATGGAACGATAATCAAAAGCAGAGTGCGCTGTTTGATGTCCTGGGCCCAGAGCTGTGTATCAAGTTTGCAGAAACCATCCTGAAAGGCGGAATTCCAAGAAAGGGCGAGCAGCGCGTCAAGTCCGATGCTGAACTCAAGACTGGGCTGCCGTCGTATGCTGAGCGGTCGGACCATGGCACGTACGTGGAGGTCAAGATTCCGATCGACCCAAACTTGAAGAAACTGACTGGTGCGCAGAGAATTCCGGTTTCGTCGCTGGACGAAGTTGGAAGACAAGTGTTTGGGCATGTTGAATCACTGAATCCTATACAGTCTATCGTTTTTGACACAGCCTACAACACAAACGAGAACATGCTGATTTGTGCACCAACCGGAGCTGGAAAGACGAACATTGCACTGCTGGCGTTGACAAGAGCACTTCGGTTCTCCGGAATCGGCAAACAAGGGGTTGGTAACATGTTCAAAGCTGTGTATGTCGCCCCGATGAAGGCCCTCGCTTCCGAAATGTGTGACGCGTTTCAAAAGAGGTTGGGTCCTCTGGGACTTCGAGTCAAGGAGTGGACAGGAGACATGCAACTTACGGTTCACGAAGTGGAAACCACGAATGTGTTTGTTACAACGCCAGAGAAGTGGGATGTTGTGACTCGGAAGGCGGATGCCTCATCTCCTATTATTCAGAACATTAGGGTGATGATTCTCGATGAAGTCCATTTGCTTCATGAAGAGCGCGGTCCGGTAATTGAAGCGATTGTTGCCCGAACGCTACGAGAATCCGAGCGACAGCAACGGGTAATTCGTCTGGTGGCGCTTTCGGCGACGCTTCCAAACTACCGAGATGTCGCCGAGTTCCTGCGTGTTCACCCCGAGCGCGGAATGTTCTTTTTCGGTGCTGAGTTTCGTCCGTGTCCATTGTCATCCTCATTTTACGGGGTGCGCCAGGCTGCAAATACTGCCGTAACGCAAAGGATTATGAGCCAAATTGCGTTTGATAAATGCTTGGAAGCCATCATGAGCGGAAAACAGGTATTGGTTTTTGTCCATTCGCGGAGGGAGACTGTCAAGACCGCTGAGACCCTGAGAGACCTCGCACGCAAAACCGGAAAGGTGTCCATGTTTCTTTCGAAAACCCCCGAAGACCGCAACCTGTATCGCCTGAAGGCTGCTGACGCTGGTAACTTGCTGCAGGACGGATTCTGCGTTCACCATGCTGGACTCCTTCGCTCGGACAGAAATGTCATTGAAAAGGCGTTCTTGAATGGCCATTGTCGTGTGTTGGTAAGTACGGCAACCTTGGCGTGGGGTGTCAACTTGCCTGCACATGCTGTGGTAATCAAGGGTACAGAAGTGTATGATGCAGAGCGAGGAGGATTTGTTCAACTTTCCATGTTGGATGTGCTGCAAATGTTTGGTCGAGCTGGAAGGCCGCAGTTTGATACTTTTGGTTCTGCAACTCTGATCACATCTGTCGATCATTTATCACAGTATGTCTCCATGTATGGATCGAACAGCATGCCAATTGAGTCGAAACTGCACGACAAACTGGAAGATCATCTGAATGCCGAAATTGTGCGCGGCACTGTGTCCAGTGTTCGAGAAGCCCTTGGTTGGCTTGGTTACACGTTCTTGGCTGTTCGATTGCGATCAAATCCGATGGTGTACGGAAGCATCGGACTGTATGACATGGTGCATGCTGCGGCCAAGAAGTTAGACGAGTGCAAGATGGTACGCTTTTCTGCAGAGATTGGATCGTTACATTCTACTGACATTGGCAGGGTCGGCGCTATGTACTACATTACACATGAAACAATGCGGCAATTCCAAGAAGCCGTGGATTCGACGCTGGAGCTGTCGGAGAGCTCGATTATACGACTCGTTTCGGAGGCTGCCGAATTCAAGCAGCTCCAATCTCTCAAGCGTGAAGATGAAGCGCATGAACTTGCAGAGTTGAGGGGAAAATATGGCGAAATTTCGGACCTGGACAACAAGGTCGCGATTTTGCTTCAATGCCTTTTTGCTCGCGCTCGGGTCAAAACCTTTTCGTTGTCTTCCGATATGATGTATATATCCCAGAATGCTGCAAGAATCTTCCGTGCCTTGTTCGACATGGCTGTGAGACGCCGGAGGAGTACAACCGCGATACGGTTCCTGGAGTATGCGATTTGTGTGGATCGCCAGATGTGGCCGTGGGATCATCCTTTGAAGCAGCTCTTGCAGCTTTCTGAAAAGTCTTTTGTGCCGGATATGGTGATCGACAAGTTACAAGACCACTCCATGGACATTCAAACCATACGAGAGATGACCGCTGGTGACGTGGGAGCCATGCTGAATGAACGGCGTCATGGTGACGCCATCTGGCGTGCTGCTCGCAGGTTCCCGCTTCTGTCCATCTCGGATGTACGGGTTCAGCCCATTACTCGTTCTATTTTACGAGTGCAAGTCACCCTTGTTCCAGATTGGGACCGCGGTCGTGCAGTCAGCGGAGCTTCGCGCAAGAACAGAGGGAATGTGAATTTGGAGCCGTTCTGGCTGTGGGTAGAGGATCCATACCAGGATGTGGGATCCATGATTCATGTGGAGCCCATCACTTTCAAGGATGATATGGATTCACTCGATGTGCGCTTCACGATTCCCGCTCGAGATCCTTTGCCCTCGCAGTACACGCTTCGGATCGTGTCAGAACGATGGCTAAAGTCTGAGATCGTTGCTCCTTTGAATCTCAACCATGTTGTACTGCCGTCTGCGGAAACGACGATGACTGATCTGTTGCCTGTCCTCCCTATCTCGATAAGTGCTCTCCACCATGACACGTTTGAGAAGATCTATGACGTACATCGTCGGAGCATGCACTTTTTCAATCCGGTTCAATGCCAGGTTTTTCATAACCTGTATCACACTGATGAAAATGTATTGATTGGCGCCCCTACAGGGTCTGGAAAGACCGTCATGGGAGAGCTGGCAATTTTTAAGGTTTTGGCTCGTCGACAGAAGGAAATTTGTGTTTACATTGCCCCGCTCAAAGCGCTGGTGAAAGAACGACTCTCGGAATGGAAGAAGATGTTTGCGGGCGTCGCGCGAGTTGAGGAGCTGTCCGGTGACGTGACACCCGATGCCAGAACGTTAGAAGTGACTGACATCATTGTGACAACCCCCGAGAAATGGGATGGAATCAGTCGAAATTGGACAAAGCGACCGTATGTTCGATCGGTTTCCTTGATCATTTTCGACGAGATCCACATGCTTGGAGGGGACCGCGGTGCCATTCTTGAAGTTATTGTCTCACGCATGCGTTTCATGTCGTGGACTTTGAAGAAGAGTGTTCGGTTTGTCGGTCTCTCGACTGCGCTCGCGAATCCAAACGATCTTGCAACGTGGCTGGATATCCACCCGCATAGAGGTTTGTACAATTTCCGTCCTACCGTGCGGCCCGTTCCCGTTACGGTACACATTCACTCCGTTCCTGGCCGGCATTATTGTCCTCGCATGAATGCGATGAACAAGCCTGTATTTTCGGCTATTCGGGAGTACTCCCATGGGAAACCTGTCCTGGTGTTTGTGTCCTCTCGCAGGCAAACCAGACTGACTGCGCAGGCGCTCATTTCCTTTGCAGCATACGATGAGGCTCCGCGTTTGTTTGTCAAAGAAGGCGCTCCAGCTGATGAAGTGGATGCGATCTGTGCGACCTCCATTCGAGACGAAGCATTGCGAGACTGCCTTCCGTTCGGCGTGGGTCTGCATCACGCTGGTTTGTCGGAACAGGATCGCCAAATTGTTGAGCGACTCTTCTCCGAGTGCAAGATAACCGTGCTCGTGTCCACCTCGACTCTTGCTTGGGGCGTGAATTTGCCTGCACACATGGTCGTCGTGAAAGGTACTGAGTTCTACGATGCATCGACCCATTCTTATGTGGACATGCCAATCACCGATGTGTTGCAAATGATTGGGCGTGCTGGTCGTCCTCAATTTGACACATCTGCGGTCGCGGCAGTGTTTTGCGAGACCTCCAAGAAGGACTTTTATCAGCGATTTCTGTACCAACCCTTCCCTGTGGAATCGTCTCTGCTGTCCGGCAGCCGAATCTTTGAAATGTCTCACTCGGACTACTCTCCGTCTCAGCAGAAGCGTCAGACACTGGCGGAACATTTGAATGCGGAAATCGCTGCGGATGTGTTGAAGACTCGTCAGGCTTGCATTGACTACTTGTCTTGGACGTACTTGTGGAGACGGCTACCGCAAAATCCGTCCTTTTACGGTGTGCAATTGCACCCAGATACTGGTGTGCCGCTGACTGAATCCTTTGCGGAAGCGATTGTTGAGGAATCTCTGGCGTTCCTGTTGCAGCACGGTTGCGTTGAGGAATATCTGGAAGAACGAAAGGTCATGAACGACGGCCCCGCACAGGTGTCCCATCCGCGGCTTTCTCCGTCGGCCACTCGGCGCATTCGGTCCACGTATCTCGGAAGAATCGCTTCGAATTACTATACCTCTCCTCGTACTGTCTTTTTGTTCCATTCTTCCTTTTCTAACCCCACGAATGAGGTTTTGATGGATGATTTGCTGCTTGCACTGTCTTCTTCCGAAGAGTATGCAGAACTCCCTGTGCGACACAACGAAGATGTGGAAAATGAAAAATGGGCGGCGGAAATGAAGTTGCAAGGCAGAGAACAGGTTTCTGATTGGCTCTCACCGCACGTGAAGACACGTCTTCTGCTCATCGCACACATGAAGCGACTGGACCTGCCTGTTCCAGACTACGCATCCGACACAAAAAGTGTACTTGACCAAGCCATTCGTTTGCTGCAGTCCGCCGTTGACATTGCTCTCGGGCTTGACAAAGTCTCAGGTGTCCTTCTTGTTGTCAAGCTGACACAAATGCTGATGCAAGGTCTGCATGCAGATTCCGACGCCCGGTTGCAGCTGTCGGACTCCTCTCCGTTCCACAAAAGTCACAGAAAACTTACATTCCACGAACTTGTCTACAAGTTTGGTGACCGAGAGAGAGAGCTAGCGCATTTTCCGCGATTTAACCTTTCCACATCGGTTGGAGAAGGGCTCAAACTCAAGGTCCGTCTTGAGCGCCTCTCATCTCTGCTGCCATTTGCGAAACTTCCCAGATATCCAAAGCAGAAACAAGAGAGCTTCTTTGTGGTTGTTTCACAGCACAACAAGATCGTTGGACTGCGGCGGGCAGGACTGGTGGCAAAGGTCTCTGAGATGGAGTTCCAGCTCCCGGACTGCTCCAATGACGTCTGGACTGATCCAAAAGAGCCCATCCAGATTGACGTACTTTCCGATTCCTACTATGGGCTTGATCTTCGCACCATTCTCAGCAGTCGTACTCCACAATGAAGAACCTGTTTATATATATATATATATTTTCCTTGCGGACTAGCGTGCAAACGTAAACGTACAGAGGATTGAACGCCACGTCACCTCTTTTCTTTATTTCCGTGTGTTTTCCTCTTGTTGGGGCTTTCTTTTGCATTTTGCTGTTTGGAGAATTGCGTTCAGCATTCGTTCCAGGACTCTGGCTCCTGTTGCCTTCTTAGAGTCAAAACGTCTTCATCTCTCCTGCCCCCGCGCTCTCCCAGGGATACAAATGACGACGGCAAGGCTTTGCTTTGCTGTTTTGTTCCTTTTGTTTCTGCACTCAATCGATGCTAGATTGAGCGCGGACAAGCAGCATCGATGCGGGTCCTGTCGGGCAATGGCGGAAGAAATGGCCGAAGTGGTGGACCATAAAATCACGGATCTGTCGTCCATTGATGTTGGTCATCGGCTCAAAGATCGAGGATACCACAAGTTACCGTACCGCGAATCGGCGGTGTTTGCGCACGATGTGCTGCACGAGACATGCGCCGGGCTCAAACACTACGCCCGCTCGGGACCGCTGTATGTGAAGATCCAAGGACATCGGTTTGGGTCCGGGAGCGCGAGTGTGAATCTGACGAATGCGACTATTGACTCCAAGGTTGCTAAAGAACTGGAAAATCGATGCTACACTCTCGTGGAAGAATTCGAAGATGAAATCCTTGCGGTGCTCAAAGATGTTGTCTCACTGGCCGTTGCTCGGCAAAAGGAGGCCGAAAAGCTCGGGGAAAAGAGAGGGCCGCGCCTGGATCCCGATCATCTTTCGCTTCCGATCTGCAATGCGATCATTCACCAGGAATGCTGGACGGTTTATGTGCCAGAAAGCAGCGGGGAAGGCGAAAAGGAGAGAGGGAGGGAAAGCGATGCCCAGGAAGTCAAGTCCGATTTGTAAGTATTTACCCTCCAAACCCAAAACCTCTCCAAAAATTTGGCTCGGATGCTGCGCCTCAAGACAGATTTATTTGGCATAAAGTGACTTTTACAATTAGCATCAGCGCCCATCATCAATTACAAGGAATCGGGTGTCAATATCCAACAGTGTTTCATTGGGCCTCGATCTTGCACACCTTCAGCCATACTATCCGATGGTATATCACAGCCGTCCACCAGACGTTTGGGTTGGAGGGCTATAATGCAGCAATAGACAAGTAAGTAATGTAAATATATATATGCAGAGAAATACTGCAGAGAAGGAAGGGGTTCGTTTTAATCAGGTTTCCTGGAGTTCGACGAGAAGAGTGGCTTTTCGTCGAAGCTGCTCGAGGAACAGGCGGTCTTTTTCTTCGTCTTGATTGGACGCATTGGCGACAAATTCTTTGCTCTTGATGTTCTTTTCGTTGCGGCGTGCTTCTTTGCGCAAACCAACAATCTTTTCACGGCGGTCATCGACTGCCGGGTCAGGAGACTTTGTTGGGCTGTCCATCAGACCACCATTTGAGCTTGAACTCGCATTCATGTTGCCGTTGCCATTCGAGTGGGAGCTTGGACTGACAGTATAGGAGTAAGAATGTCCAGGAGAACTGGACTTTGACAGGTTCCTTCTCTTTTTCTCCAGGTTTTCGTTCACAAGCACGTGCAGGAAATCGACTGCAGCCTTCTTCGCAGCAAGTTCCTTGACTCGGGTTTCTTGTTCGTACTGAATGCGCCGCTCGAGTCGGTCGCAAAACAGTGGTCGAAGCACGGGAGGAGATTTGTGGATCGCCGCTCGAGAACGACCGGCGCTGTTGTCTTTGTTTGGTGAGGAATAAGCAGGATCCGTCGTGGAGGCTTCATGACCTGGGTGAGTTGTGGGTCGACGGACCTGCTGCGTACCTTTTTTTCGCTTTTCAGTTGAAAGTCGAGTCTTTGGATCCATCTGCTCACGCTCAATGCGCTCTTCAATTTCCCTCCGCTTTTCATCCGACACAACAAGCTTGACGCGGTCACGCAAATGCGCAGCATACTCGAGCATCTTTTTCTTTTGTGCAAGATGCTCCTCCTTGATCCGCTTCAGACGTTCACGGGACTGCCGGTCTTCTTCCACAACACTATCACGAACCTTGGACACATATCCCGGAGATGCCGCGTATGTTGTGGGAGGAGGAATCGCTCCTGAACCGGACTTTATCGGCGATACCTCTTCACGAGCCCGAGCGCGGACTTGATGTGCTTCTGCACGAAGTTGCTTCACCTTCTCTTCATGTGCCTTGAGTTCGGCAACGAGATCTGTCGGCTTGTAAATCTCATGGATCGACTGCAGGATTTCCGCTTCACGCTGCCGCTCCGCATCCAGTACTTCTCGTCGGTACCGTTCTTCGATTGTTTCAAACCGTGGCTTCTCTCGCAGATACTTGTATGCATGGGATTCGCGCAGAACGCGCTCTCGTTCTTCCGCACGAGCTCTGCGAATTTCTTCGGCTTCTTGAGCAGATCGACGACGCTCTTCTTCTCGGCGGCGCAGCTCCTCCTGTCTCTGTAACCGGAGCTGATCATCACGCTCTTGCATTTCCTGCATATCACGCATTCGCTGTTCCTCTTCTGCTGTTCTGCGGCGCCGATCACGCTCTTCCTGGCCCTCACGCCAACGTCGAACACGCTCAAGATGCTCTTTACGCGAAGCTTCATCCATCTGGTCAAGTGCCGGAACAGCATTGGCAGGCCGAGACGCCGGGGACTTTCCACCAGGGCTGTTTCCAACACCAGCAACAGCACCACCGGGAGTAGCTGCCGATGCCGATGCCGATTCATCGGAAAGTTTCCGACTCTTCTTTGTCTCCTTTCGGGGAGGAGTGCTTGCATCGGCCACGTGATCGCTCTGGTCTCCACTCTTTTCTTCACGAACATGCGTCGTCGCAGGGGAATTCGAATTCGCAGTCTCCGATTCCGACACGGGAACTGGCAGAGACGCTGGGGCTGGATCCGGTTTCATAGAGGGCTCGGGAGCGGAGGCGGCTGGAGCAGCTGCAGCTGCTGGGGCTGGGGCTGGGGCTGGGGCTGGGGCTGGGGCTGGGGCTGGGGCTGGGGCTGGGGCTGGGGCTGGGGCTGGGGCTGGGGCTGGGGCTGGAGAAGTCGATCGACTGGGAGCAGGAGAGGTCTTCTTTGAACCGCCAGGGCTTGTAGAGGGACTCTTCGACTTTGCTCCTCCCTTCTCCGACTGCTGCGCTGGTTTTTCCTTTTCTTTTTCTTTTTCTTTTTCTTTTTCTTTTTCTTTTTGTTCTTCTATGACGGGGGGTTGGTTTGAAGGAGCTTCAGGAGTCGGAGGATCCTTCGTTTCAACTGCAGGTGCAGCTTCTTCCGGGGCCTTTCCTGATTCGGAAGATGCAGAAGCTTCCTTTGGAGCCGAGGATGTGGAACCCTGGGTGGGAGATGCCGGTCGAGAATTGGTAAACGACGTCTTTTTCGACAACGCGTCCGACGGGGCTTCCGCTGACGGAGGCTGAGGATCACCTGCTGTGGTGGCGGCGGCGGTTGATGGTGGCGCAGTACCTTCGGAAGGTGTATTGCTGTCGGCCATTTGAAGACTTGGAGTAGCTCGAATGCAGAAAGAGGATATGCTTAGATGAGCGTTGTTCCTATCGTATGCGCCAAAAAAAAGTACTTCAAAGTAGTTTTCAAGCAATAACGCCACTGAGACTGTGGTAAAAGGGGCGGAACACTTGGACCGTTATTTCAGGAGAAAGAGTAAATAAGGAGGAGAGAAAGAAGAAGAAGAAGAAAAAATACTATATCCAGTAATTGTAGAAACACTAATTATAAAGACAGTATGAATGAATAATAAAACAGCTCGAGAACGGAAAAGAGAAGAAGAAGAAAAAACAAAACAACAACAACAAAACGGAAACGGAAAAACGGATGAGACGAACCTCGATGTCCTCTTTTCCAGAAGCGTGTACTTTCAACGACGAAAAGATCTTTTTGGACCTCTGCAATTCGGTACCGACATTAGAGCCGCCCAATCCAAACGTTTGCAATCAAATGTCTCTCTGATGGTTACAGGTCCACCTACACAGCCGTTGGAAGTGCTGAGGAAAAGAACAGTCAACATCCGTCAAGCACCTCCGGTACGACCAGATGGGGCCACTCTGAGCAAAGACCAGTCTGTCGAATCAAAAGAAAAAGGCAGAAAAAGCAACAGGGACGTAACAAGACGATATCTACGCATCCGAGGTTCAGACTGAGGGTTTCATTTGTGCATTGCAGTCTGCAGCGCTTTGCAAGCACTGGCAGAAAAGACGCATGTCGAATGCCATGCCGAATGTCAAAGGATGACGATCTGCTGGCTGTACCACACAAATCCACTGTAGTTCACTCTCTCTGCGCATTTCTGCTGGGTTCTCTGTTACTACTACCCATTACCATTACCAAGAGGCAATTCTGAACATATGGAACGTTCACAACAAGATCTCTGCGTATTTCCAAAAAATCGTCGCTTTTGGCGGTCTCCCTGCAGAGTTGTGTTTCTTGATTAATTACATCATAAAATCGTCATTCATTTCAGGTGTTCTTTCATGTTTTTTTTTTTTTGTGTGCGCTGCTGGTGCGCACTTAGGTGCAGCAGCATGCGTTTGTGCCAAAGAATTGCTTCCGGAAGCGTAAACTGAAAGTTGCTACTTCCGTGGCGGGCATCTTGCCGATCATGCACAACCGTCTATGCATCCAAGTATTCGATTTCGTGCTATCTTCTGTTCGAAACAACGAGCGTAGCGCCGCTACTGCTCCATCTACGCAAGACACATGTTGGACATTTGCGTGCGCTGCTCTTTAAAGGAAGCGAGACTCGTCGGGGAAATGTTGAACGATTTGTGGGGGATCTTCGGGCCACCGGAGATTTTGCAGTCTGACAACGGGGAAAGAATTCACTGCTGAGGTAATACGACTTGTCGCTGCGGCGTGGGCCCCGAAAACAATTGCTGTAATCAACGGCTCCCCGTATCACCCTGAAAGCCAAGGCTCCGTGGAAAACGCAAATAAGGTAGTCACCTACCGTCTACGAGCATTGGTGGCGGCAACCGGCAGAACCACCGATTGGCCACTTTGGCTGCCAAGCATTGCTTATTCAATCAACTGCGCTGTAAGCGAGGCAACTAACGAGACGCCGTACCGATTTGTGTTTGGAACCAGTCCTCGAACACTCTATCCAGAGCTTCTCCCGACTGAATACAAAGGAAAAACTCGCAACAGGAAACCTGGCAGAGGACTCCCTATCTGCACACGAGCGAAGTCTTTTGGGGCTGCCGAAAAGGAATGGAGAGCCTCTGCCACAGCGAAACAGCACGATGGCAGCACTCGCGCTGCAAGTGGAGAGGACCAGTCAGGCCTTGCGCACACCTGACATCCAGAGCACACTGAACAGCACCATCGGGCGTGGAGCAGTCGTCAGTTATTCCAACAGAAACAACAGCTGCTCCATCGACTGTGCTCTGCAGATATTGTACGTCGGGGTTCTGGCATGTTCTTGGACTAAGCTTGCGAGTACCCATTCAACAAATCGAGGAGTCGCTGCGGAAGATGTGCGGCTGCGACGGAAAGAACGCAGGGCAGAAACACGTTCTGCACATAGACCGACTTCCATGCATTTTATGTGCTCACGTCGTCGGCCAAGCAAATGATCCGAATGCATCTGGGCAGGCCACCATTCCATTGGATACGATGGAAACAATTTCCCTTCCGGGGATTGAAGAAGAATCGGCTTACGACATTGGGGGAGTAGTGTTGGCAAACAATGCCCACTTTATCTGTTGCTATCGACAAGAAGGGGTCGTCTACTTTTTCGATGACCTAGCAAGACCCCCAATCCAACAGGTGCTGCCGAACACCTCAAGAAGAAGCAGCTTCGCAGAAAGCCTGAGCACGGTGCTGCAAGCGCATCCCCAGTACCACGTCGCGATCATAATCTGCTTTCGAAGACAGTGAGACAGCCTGGAGTTGTATGCGCAACCGAAGAATAGGGAAATCCGATGGATTCATACAAGGTCCTCTTTGAAGGAAAGCTAGTTGAGCCTGCGATGAAGTCTTCTGCTCTCGTGGCACTTACTCCCAAAGGAACAACAAACCAAGATGCGCAACTCCGAGCCATGTTCCAAAAATACCAAAGCCAAGAGACAGTGGAAACGATATCCGTCTCCGAAGCTGGGATGAAGCATTCAACGGGTGTCGAGCCAATATTGTCAAACGACGGACCGCGCTTCTGTAACTGTAGGAGAGCGAAAAAGAAATGCTCCAACTCACACTGTCCATGCATCAAGAACAACCGTCGGTGCACCGCCCTGTGCCACGAAGGCGACTCGTGCGCGAATGGGTGACCGAAGGTGGCCATCATGAGAATGATGAGTGCTGCACATATCCTCTTTGCTCAACGACTGCGCACACGCTGCATCTCGCCCTTCCCTCGACATTCTGACATGCTGGGACTTCTGCGACAGCGCGAGGAGCAGAATACTTGTCATTGAGAACCTACATCGATAAAAAAAAGAGGGAGAACACGCGCAAAGCTTCCAACATAATCAAAGCACGAGTTCGCATGAAAATCGACTTGGGTCGTCCGGCCAGGCGAACTCGAGTTCACATTGTATGCCAACTCGAGTTCGCCTAAAATCGACTTTGAATCGTAACAGAAAACCGTTGGAGGGGCTTTGGAGTTTTCACATCCGCAAGTGCTGCCAAACTCGATTTTCTTTTTTGCTGGCGCTATTGCTTGGACGACTGGGGAACTTACGCAAAAAAGACAGAACAAACAGAACAACGCAATCATGGACCAGGATTACGCGGTCGTTGCTGGGTCTATAACGGATGATTTGGTATCGAAGTCGTTGGATGCAATTGTTGAAAACGAGTATCGATCTCGAGTCGTTCCATTTTTAGTTCAGTCACTTACGGAAGAAATTCTCTCTGCGCTTTCAATGTCGTTTCTTCCGTGCGAAGGTCCACTTTCCTCAACTCCAACTTGGAACCTTATCGACGAGGAGCCAAGTACGGTGCTTATCGACTCATGGGCTCGTGGTGCACTTCCTGTTCGAACCAAACCCAAACCCAGCACTCCAGTATGTTTTCGTTTACAATTGCTAATTGAGAGTTGCCGTGTTTTTTTTTCTAATTATTTTTACTGGGGATTAGCCGACTCTTTTGGAAAGTTCATCAAGAGCTCGAACTCCGATTTCGGGTGGTCGTCCTACAAGGACGCCAAGTCCGTCATCGATGGATGTCACTCGTCAGAACAATGCATTACTGAACAGTTCACTGAATGGCAGCAATCATAATAATAACGGTAATGGTAGTAATCGTGGTGGCGTTGGTGGTAGCAGTGGCAGTGGCAGTGGCAATGGTAAGAACAATAATAATACACAGTCGTTGAGGAAATCTGCCATTGAAAAATCGTCTATGAACAGCGCAAAGAACGGAAAGACAGGCGATGGCGATCGGTTGCGGTCTTTGCTTCCGTCTGGGGAAACGCCCGAAATTCCTGCCCATCTGAAAGGGAAGGATTATACATACGATCACCAAGGCCGAATTGTGGAGATTGCGAATGTGGATGTGGAGAAACTTCCGTCGTCAGTTGTGAATCCAAAGATCCAGATCAAGAACGCGGAGGATGCAAGTGCTGCGGATGACGCGAATGCCCTCGGGAAACGGTCTCGGACGTCCGGAGCGAATGCATCTTCTGCTTCGATTACGCAAAAAAAGAAGCTCGCGGCTGCCCAGTCGTCCGTTGTGAAGTCTGAAGGCGCAAAGTTTGTCGAGCCAGTCGAACCGCTGCCGGGCGTTGTGATCCGTGATGGCGGAACCACCAAGGTTGGACCGCCAAAGGAGAAGGACAAGTACCACATGACCCGAAAGGACTACCTCAGTACTACCGCGGTTGTCAACCAGCAAATCACAAGGACGATGAAGGAGCGGCAGACTGCGACAGCAAAACATCACCAGACTCTTGCATCGTTGCCTGCAAGCGCACAGGCGCAGCCGGGAGCGCAGCAGCCCCATCAGCAGCAGCAGGGCTCTTCTGCGTTCCAGGATGGCGCAAGAGGAAGTTCTGGAGGCCAGCTTGGGGCACTGAGAGCTGTGCCGGCGGTCAAATCGAGGAAGGATCGGTCCGTGTTTGCTCCGTATGCGTCATCAGGAGACGAGTTTGCACTCATGAGAAAACAGGCGTCGCTAATGAGAGCCGCTATGGATGGAAGTGTGCCTTCGAAGCCAACTCCGGCGCAAGACAGAACAATTGTTGCAAACATGAAGCTTGCACAAGATATTATGAACAACTCGTAATGCAGCATTCGTGCTGTTTTTCCTTCTGAGACTGTAAATATCTGCGAGCCTCTTGCTACCGTTAACACCTTTTGAACTGTTCGTATCGTGTTTTATTTCGTTTTCTCATCGCCCCCGTCAGGTTAGAACCAAATAAAAACGAAGTCTCCCTCTCCTTTACCACGTGGGACCGCTTCCAATTCGGAACCGCTACAGTGCTCCGACGTCCAGCGTGTCCAGCGATGGCTGATCGCGACTGTGACGGTGCGCGCAATATCTCTTTTGAAGAACACGGTGCGCATGCACTTGTGCGTGTTGGGGTCTGCCCCCGTAGACTGCTGATTATCGCAGGATCGATTGTCATGCAGCACGGCAATTACTGTACCAAGGAGAGCCAACTGGTACTGATGCAGTGCATCGCAGGCATGTGTCGTTTCAGTGACGTGCTGGAGAACAGCAAAATGCAAATAAACCGAATCCACAATTTTTAGCGAGGCATTTCCGATAGCACAGCAATTTACATGGCAATGCCCTTGCCTTACTTCTCATTCCCCCTAGTATGTTGTTATCAACAGATAATCACATTCACACTATGAAATTATGTCACTCTCCTTTTTGTTCCAGCGTCCTTGCACGCGGAGAACTATGCTTCCTGGCCAAAATCCTCGGTGAACTTCACATAGTTGCCCAGATCGTCCTTGCTGACCGATGGCCTAGCAGTCGCCATAGCCTTTTCGAAATCACGCATTCCGACGATCGGTGGCAATAAATCGTCACCATGCACGTCCATAAGCGACATCTCTTTTGCCCCTGGCTCTCCAGGAGAACACGGTGTCCACTTTATCTGGTTGCACGTCGGGTCTGCAACCTGCTTGAAATGCGTCGCAATCTGGCACTTTCGTACCGGCTCCATGAGCGCGTTTCGCACCAGAATACCAATATCAGACCCCGAATACCCATCTGTGATCTCGCCCAGCGTGCGAAAGTCAGCATCGGTCAATGAATGCGGCGTACTTCCGACTGACAATTGGAACATGCGCGTTCGCGCCTGCGCTTCCGGAAGCGGGATGTAGATTCGTCGTTCAAAGCGTCTTCGGATTGCAGAGTCGATTGTCCACGGCAAATTCGTCGCCGCAAGCACCAAAACGCCCGTTTGGTCATTCCCAACTCCTTGCATTTGAATCAGAAACTCGGTCTTGATTCTCCGAGCAGATTCTGACTCGTTTTCCCCGCGTGACCCAGCAAGCGAGTCCACCTCGTCAATAAAGATAATTGCAGGTTTGGAATTCCTGGCCATCTGAAACAAGCTTCGAACAAGCTTCTCCGACTCTCCAACCCACTTACTTACCAAATCTGCAGAAGAAACGGAAAAGAAGGTCGCGTCCGCTTCCGTAGCAACTGCCTTTGCAAGATACGACTTTCCCGTTCCCGGAGGTCCGTAAAGCATGATTCCTCTCCAAGGCTCGCGTTTTCCAGTAAATAGCTGTGGATACCGAATAGGAAGAATGACCGCTTCCTTGAGCGCCTCTTTTGCGCCTTCCAATCCCGCAATATCATCCCACTTGACGTTGGGCTTTTCCTTGACAATCGCAGACTCGAGAGCGGTCTTCATCTTTTCGCTGTCTTCATCGTCTTCGTCCTTCTTACCTCCAGAGTCGCCCGCAGCTGCTTTTTTCTTCTTTTGTGGTTTGGAGTTCTGATTTGCGAGAAACTCTTTCAGCTGCTCAGACCGCGTAATGATTTCCTCTGCTTTCTTCTGAACCATTTGTTTCTTTTTTGGATTCTTTTCATGGCGAATTGCAACCATGAAGTGCTCAGCTGCTTGTAGATAAAGGTCATATGCATCCTTGTACTTTTCTGCCTCGTCTGCCTCGACTGCTTTCTTGGCAACCTCAAGCGCAGGCGTCAGGAAATCCACATACGACATGTTTTTGTTGTTTTTTTTCAATTAACAAATTCAACACACAGGCAGAGAAGGGAGAGGGAAATTCCGAAAGCCAAGAATTGAGAAGCTGTTAGGATTCGCTTTGGGAATTAATACAGAACGCAAACCGAAGAT